>CAAKHD010001474.1:1587-41012 GCA_901007705.1 Fistularia tabacaria | reverse complement strand
GCACGCGCCCGCACCCGCCCGCACACACACACACCCCCACACACACACACACACACACACACACACACACACACACACACACACACACACACACACTTCCTGTCAGTTTGACGGTCCATCACACATTGGGGATTAAAGTTTGTCTCCATCAGTCAAAGTTCCTCAGACATCGGAGACCTCCCTGAGAGTCTGGAGGGGGAGGAGGGCATTCTGAAGGAGGGATCTCTTGGTCTTCTGTCCATTAATGTCTTCTCCTTCTTATTGAGGGAACACAATCACAAAACATGAACCGGGATGGGTCATCTGCAAATCACTGGGCAACATCTGGTCCCTCACCCTCTCATTCACACCTATGGACCATTTGGAGTCTTCAAAGAATAGATGACTGCTTCCGGTCTGATGGTGGAGAACCTGGAGAGAATCCAGGCGGAAGAACAAGGGGAGAGCCCAGGAGAGAGAACATAGAGGAAACCCCGGCAGGAGAGCATGGGAGAGAACCCGGGAGGGAGAACGTGGAGAGAACACAGAGAGAACCCAGTCAGAAAAGGGAACCTTTTAGTTGCGAGAAGTTCTGACCACATCGGCTCACTTAACATGGCCAGAAGAATCCAGTCAGTAACACCATGATGGAAGACTCGTCCACCGTCCTCATGGTAATGAGTCAAAGCCGACATCAGATGCTGACGCTGAGCTTGCATGGTGGCTTCGGGTTACTTCAGGGGTCTCCTGTCTCCTGGACGTCTTGCCGGGCTCCGTCCCACCTGAGCACGAGTCCTGAACAGGAGGTGGGGTTGGACACCGGAGGTCCCGGTAGGGCGGCAGATGCTGGGATGGAGGTTGGGACACTAATGTGCTCACTGTCTGCTGATCTAAAAAACAGGCTCAGCCTCACCTGGGAGAACACAGCGGCTTTGGCTTCCAGGGTGGTTTCACATTGGATGTTCCTCGATGATGCACGAGATCTCTTCCTATCGATTCATTGGATCTCTCCCTGTAGGTTTTTCGGCAGGTTCCCTCCGATTTTCTGTCTCTTCTCCCAGTGATGAAGGTCCTGGTCTGTGGGTGATGTCCGTGTCTCCTCCTCCCTTTGAGCCCCACTGGGATCTCGGGTGACCGGAGGCGCTTTTGGCCCATTTGATGTAAAAGCACTGCCGCCGGTATAACTCTGTAACTCTGCCATCAGGTGCGGTTTGTCCGTCTCGGTCTCCGGCCTGCGACAGGTGCCTTTCTCCATGTAACCATGGCAACCACCCTCACCTTACACGAGGTCAAACTGTACCCTTTGGCTGCTGTTTGTTCACTTCTGCTGCACTCGTGGACCGGCGCGCCCTTGCTAGCTGCCGTCAACAAAATGCGGCTCGCTTGATTTCTGGTGTTGCCATGGCAACCTGCTCTCCTACAGCGGACTGTGCGCGGACGCCTCGTCACCTGCCATCCACATGAACAGCACTGGAAGACATTTCAGCGGAAATGTCCTTTTGGTATTTTAGGAGGACGATCCTGGGTTCAGGTAAGGTTCTGCGAGAGGGTTAGACATGTCTTTAACAGAACTCTGGTCCAAACGCAGGGCTGGAGACCAAGGGCTTATTTGCACGCTCCTGAAAATATATCATGTCCAAGCCGCTGGAGCTCAGTTACAAGATGTATGTGTGAGCGTCTGCGGAGGGGGAAAAACACCTGTCCACGGGGTTGATCGGTTCCCATCTTGCTGATGCCTGGCCAGCACACAGGCCTTTCACTCCACTCATACATAAAATGAGCCGTGCAAAGCGATCACCAACCAAACTAGTGTCACACATGCTCGCACATTCACCACACACACACGCACATCCGTTGGCCTGTCGGTCCACATCTGGCTGTGATCTGCCGATAACCCTGTCAGTCCTCTCTCTCTCTCTCTCACACACACACACACACACACACACACACACACACACACACACACGTATTTGGGTGTTTCTGATGTTCCCCCATGACTTTTCCACCATTAATGACATCTGCCAGCAGCAGGACCTGCTCTGATAGCTACTCCAGGCCACCCATCCCTGTGTGTGTGTGTGTGTGTGTGTGTGTGTGGCTGCCGGGAGAGAAAATAAAGCCACTCTGAACGCTGTAGCGGATCAGAGGGAGATGGGACAGCATGATGTATGAGCTTTACTATTTCAAAGGGCAGGGCTGATGTTTGTGGACTGAAGCTGCAGTTTCCTGACTGCCAGTGAAGGGGACCTCTCTTTTCTCCAGGCAGGGTTTCTGAGCATGCTTCCCACAACCTGCATCTGCTCTGCAGCGGAGAGATGCGACGGACGACAGGACCGAGGCCGTACCCGTTCTCCATGGGAGCCAAACACCTAAGGCCTTTTCCACTGATCTTCAGCTCATTTTATTTAGAATATTTATTGGTCCTGATTGACTGATTTCTAATTAATCTGTCAATCTCTCGCTAAATTCCAGCTAATTGGTGGTTGATTTCTCTCCAACTTGTTTCCTGATCAGATTTCAAGATTTTGTTGTCAAACTTCAGGTCATTTCTGAGCAGACAACATGGATTGTATTGGATTTTTGACCTCATGATTTCACAAAAGGTGGAAAAAATACAAAAAATTACACTGAAAACTTTGTCGAAAATTAAAGAATGGATTTAATACACACCATCCCATGACGGTGGATCATATCAAGTATGAATGTAGGCCTCCTCTCTGACGAACAGGCCTCCCACAGCAAACATGAATTAAAAATGCCTTCCATTATATAAACCCGTGACACCCCGACGGTATGCATGGCGAAGAACAGCCGTGATTAGGGCTCCACGGGCGGAGAGGAGGAGGAGGAAGGGAAGACAGAGGACGGACAGAAAGAGGAGACAGAATGGAGAGAGTTGAGAGAGATGACAGACAGAGGAGAGCAGGAGAGGAAGGGAATGGAACTGATGAGGTGAAGAGGAGAGGAGGATGAAACGAAGAGAGTTGATGGAGGGTTGAAAGCCTTCGGGCCTCCGCATCGCTCCATCAGGCGCGCGACGTCGCGATGCTATGGTCGCGCGCACACTTAGGCGAGTGCCCGCGCACGCACAGGTATCCCGGGCGGCGTGAACGTCTCAAGGTCAAACCCGGGGGTCGGACTCGGACCCGCGGCAGAGCTCCGGGAGACAAAGCGCGGAGACCGAGTCCCCGCGGCACGTCCCCTATCCGCCCGCACCCTCCGTCCGGACACACGCAGCACGGCGGGCCGCTCACAAACATTTGGATGGGAGGGGGCTGCGAAGCGCCGGATTTTGTCCGGCCCCCGGTGCGGATGGCGATGAGATAACGTGATAACAGGGACGGAGGCGGCGGAGGGCCAGGGCCGGGGGGCCGGGAGGCGACGAACGGGCTCTTACCCTCTGACAGCTCCAGCTCCAGCTCCGCCAGCCGGGCTCGGATCTCCAACGGGATCGGCGACGCCTCCCTGTCCGCCATTCGCTTTGTGCAGTTGAAAACACCTTCCGCCACCGCTCCTCCTCCTCCTCCGCTCGGAAAGGAGAGCTTCTCCTCGGCGGAGGCTCTGGAAGCCGCGCGGCGTCGAAGGAGAACAAAGGACGGTGTGGGTGTGGTCCTAGCGGGGGCCCGTCATGGTGCCCGCGCCTCGATCGCTGCTGTCCGCTCGATCCGGGGCTCCGTGCGCTGCGGAGCTGCTGGAGGTGGAGGTGAAGATGGTGAGGATGAGGAGGCGGCTCCAGACCACAGGCAGCGCCGTTTGTGCGTCTTGCCGCTGTCACGTGACTGCACGGAGGGTGGAGGGCGCTGCCGCCCGTTACCGGTAGGGGGGCGCAGTGAGTTGAGAGAAGCCGCTAGGTGCGCCAGCCGAGACGGTCTCCAGAGCGTCGGGGTGGAGAACATGTGACGCCTCCTTGGGTTACTACTGCAGCTCCAAGTGTTCCCAAGGCCGGGGAACCGTTTCCTGCATGTCCATTTATAGGACTTGGAGTTTCCATCCCATGAGGTTTTTTTCTTGTTGGCCCGGAAAGTCGGTCAGATGTTGTGCAGGTGCGACGGCTGTGCTCTCCCGCTGCTGTATCTGAGTGAGTACATAGTGAGGGCCACCTCTCCGTTGAAGTCCAGTGGTTGGAGAAGCCTCATGCAACAATGACACACGCGGACTGCTGTCCATCAGCTGTCCTGTCCACCACGCGGCAGCAGGCCGGGAATACGACCATCCACTTTGTAAACAAGCAGGAAGTGGGAGGACCGCAGTGTCACGGGAGTCAGCCGCCACCTCCTGGTTGAAGAGGGGACTGCAGAGAAAGCCTTGATTTATGAACATCCTGCAGCAAAGCGTCCTGGACCGGAGCTGGTTCCCGACAACACCCTCCAGACCCCGTCTGGACTCAGGAAGGGAGACGCAGAGAGATGCCGTTCCGATATCAGACCTGACCGTCTCATACTTCTGGATCTCAATGATATTGTCCACATCCAACCAGGCCAAAGGACGGAGTCTTCCACTTTCCTGGGTCTATGCAGCTTTACTTTGTTGTTTTTAACATGAACAAAAATTGGTCATCTATCTCAAAATAAGCAAAGAATAGGCAAGAATGGTCCTTGGCCTGAGCAGCCTAAGCCGAAACTATTCTCTAGAAAATGACAAGTGCGCGCGCGCGCGCACACACACGTGAAGCGGTGGTCTTGTGAAGCAGGACAACACTATATCAACTTCAAAACTACTAACTTCAAAATGGTTTTCTTTCAGTACAAACACACACCTGTTTCCTCCATCCGCTACAACCGATTTACATTCAAACTGTTTTAATCAAAGACAAACATTGGACTCAAAATTGTCAAATTGGAGTTCTCAAACATTTGGTTCTCCTACGTAAATATTCCCACTGAGGCAAACTGAGACGGCTATGGTCTTGAATTCAGCAAAGAGCTGGAGTACAGATGTTTACAATGAAACAAAAACAGCTGTACTTAAAAAAGGAACCTCATGAATTCAATCCTAAAACTGAATTAAAAACCTAAAGAAAATACAGATGGAAAGGACGATGCACAGTGTGTTTTAAAGACAAGATGAAAACCTGAAATCATGTAATCAAAGTAACACATTGGACCTTTGGTAGTTCAGGCCTCCATTTTTCATCAGCGTGTAAAGAAAGAAAGATACACACAAACACACACAGACACACACACAGATGGATGGAAACACTTGGCTCAGTGAAACCCTCAAATAAAATCACAGGACTAGGAGCATAAGAAAAGGAACCAGTCGGATGAAGAAATAAAAGTAGCAAAAACAGGGGGCAGAGAGTTGACCTGCTCTCCCTGACAGAGCGACAGCTGCTCCTACTGTCCCTACCTGTCCGGCAGTCACAGCCTCACACAGGTCTGTGAGGGCCAAGTGCGCCACAAGTCACACCGCTCATGTTGCCCTCTACATTAATGTGTCCAGGCGGGAGAGGCTGTTACACATCATAACCCCATAGGACGCAATGTAGGTTGTATCAAAAAGGAGACAAATGTCTTTTCTCCATCCTGTGCTTATGCCGGATAAGATGGGAGGGGCTCCGTCCTGTAGGAGGTGTGATTGGCAGGCAGCGCTGGTCCTTTGTTGGAGGCTTTCTGACAGATCTCGGCGTAGCTCAGCTTCTTTGACTCCTGGCCAATCAGAGCACAGCGTTGCATCAGTCTCATAAGTTTGACATTTTCTGAGGGAAGTCTGTCTCACCTCTAGCAGTTCACTCTCCAATCCAGCTTCAGATTACCTTTACTGACCGATTCCCCGTGGGAGGGGAGGTTGTGGTGAGATAGACACATAAGTTTTAAAACTGGGGGTGTCTTTTTTAAGACTCGTGTCCCTCGGCCAGAGGTCATTTGTTTTCCCATCCCCTATTTCTTGCACTCTGTATCATACATGTCAATATATGTTGGATCATGGTTTATCCAAATCACACTACTGGGATGCAGGTTGAAGTAAAGCAATAAACCTAGTAGGGAAAGAAGCTGCCTAAGATACTGTATGAAGAAACAAAGGGGAAGCAGAGTCAACAAGAACTGCTAATAATATCAAACCACCCGTAACACATCTGCTCAGGGGTTTGTAAAGGACTGGAGCTGCGAGGATGGCTGCGTTCACCAATCAGGATGAGTGCCGAGGTGGACACGGGTGCACTCTCTGCTCTGGGTTGTAGTGTTGTGAGAAGATCCAAAAGCACACCAGAAAAAGCAACTCGATTTCAAGAAATGGGATGCTCTTCAATGGTCTGGTCAGTTACCTGACCTCTGCGCAACAGAGGATCTGGGCTGTCACTGAAGACCAACCAGAGAGCAAAGAGAACCAGCAGCCAGCCAGGGAGGGTGGGTGGCTTCCTTACAAGCCTGCTGGCAGCTCTCAGTGGAGAAGACTTCATGTGAGTCACTTCCAGCAGCTCCAGACCGCAGGCACTCACTTACTGCACAGGGTATACTGCTTCAAGTATTTTTTGGAAAAAAAAGGCCTCCATTTCTATTTTCCTTTCACCATTTTTTCCACTTCTCAAAGCAAAGGGATATATGTATGAACAAAAACAGTAGCTCCGAAATGGTTCATGGAATAATTTGTGAAATATATGAAATTCAAGTTTAAAGTCAACACTTGCAAAAAATTACATGTCTTTGCACTGAAATCTCTTCTTCTTATATATCATATAGATATGCCGTATTGTTCTTTTAATCAAGTGCAATCATAAATACACAGGAAAAATATCCTTTCATTTCATTTTCATCACAGGTGCAGAATTGTTCTTGTATGTTGTTCGACCCTATGCGTGCAGGTTGGAACAAGTCCATGCAAATGAGTACCAAATTTCAAATAGCTGTAAATAAGGAAAGAAAGAAAAGTCTTACATTTGCTGTTTCCTGAGCAGGCTGAGCTGGTTTGCCCTCACTGGTCTTCACCTGCATGTTCCTGCGGCAACAAAAAAGGTTCACGTGCTATGAACACACCTTTGACCTTAGATATGTTTGTATTTGTATTATATCACGTCAGGGAATCGATTGGAGCAGTCAGAAATCTGGTGAATTAAATGCTGTCGATCAAGTGTCTCGAGGACTCTGTGGGTTCTCGTCATCATCATCATCACCCGGCTGTTGTCTGGAGGGAACTTACTGCTGCACGTCAGCATGAGGCCCCTGTGACGCTGCTGACACTGACGTGTTGCTACCCCTCCATGCCGTCTGGGAAGAAGAGAGTACAGGATCAGTGACAGCTGCTTAACTGCTTCTGTGCCAAGACCGAGAGCGTCTCACTAACCTCTACGCTTCCAACTTTCATGTCAGGCTTCATTGTCAGGGGACTCTTTGGCGGACAAAGAGGAGGGAAGCTCTTCGGGCCGAGCTCTAGAGCAGGAGGAGTCTCCAAGAGAGGCACATGGTTTGCTGTTTTCTATACGAATATACACAGAGCAGTTTTGTACTTTTAAAGGGATCATTAAGCAGAAAAATGAGATGTCAACTTACATGAAGATTCGCAGTGGACCTCAGCTTCTCTCTCCTCCTCTGACTGATTCCTCTCCTTCAAGGCAGTCATCAGATGGTACAAATTCAGGTACAAATTGAGATCAGTACAATTGCAGGTGTAAAATACTTTCAGTATGAATATTAAAATGCTGTAATCAATACATCGTGATCATTGGAATGTATTTAAAGCTCAGACCAGTTGATGTCCCACACTGAAGTCGGTATCTAAGTATAATGAATAGTTTTAATCTTTCAAACTATCTGGCCTGGCAGGAATGATATATGGGGGCAATGTGGCTCAGGGGGTAAGAGGTGTCGTCTTTGGAACCAGACATTCCTGGTTGGGTTCCTGCGCTCCTCCAAGCCTGTCAGAGTGTTGACGAGCAAGACACTGAACCCTTAACCGCTCCCCTGGCGCCGCTTAGTGGCTGCCAACTGCTCACGGTTCATCCGTAATGAGTTCAAAGCAGAGTAATAATTTGCCGCAACGGATTGACAAAGTACAATGAATTAAAAAAACAACAACACGACTATTATTCTTGTGTGTTTGTTTTATGAGAAGTTTTAGAATTTGCAGAAACCTAGTTCTTGTTGTTTACCTCTCTCCCACAGGAGTGGTGACCTCTGTCCTTCCACCTCGCCCATAACGCTGCATGTTGCCTCTACCCTGCCCCCGAACCCTTGTTTGAGGGGTGAGAGAGCAGTTCTCTGACAATGGTCCTGGTGGGTTAGAGGAGCCTTTCTGTCGCTGCTGATGGTTCGAGCCTCGCCTGCAACAGACAACAAGTCTGCTGATATGCCAAGCACAGGAAAGAGGGAAATCAGAGTGTTCACATGTCACTTGACTTCAGCCTCTAACTAAATTGAAGGCAGGTTCTCAAAATCAAGTTAAGTAAAGGTTCCAGAGTGTTATGACCCCTCCTGTCTGGAGCAATAGTCAGTTCAAATGATGTAATGTATTTCATGATTTTTAACAGGTTTAATAAACCTCCCTCCCACTGCATCTGGGAAACTCAAGGGGGCACAACCTTCCACTTTGTAACCCCGGCTTCTTCGACAGTTTCGAAAGATAAGTACCTCTGGCTGTATGGGATGTAAGGGTTGAAGCTGGCCCCAGATGAAAAGCCGTTTATGAAATCGTCCAAAATCAGAGGAAGCTGGAGAGAAAACAAAACTAAAAATAATGTCCGGGGGAAACTAAACTAAACTAATCAGTGTCACACTTAACTAGCTGCTACAAAGGCGGATAATCAAAGAAAGACAATCAAAGAAAAACACACACACACACACACACACACACACACACACACACACACACACACACACACACACACACACACACACACACACACACACACACACACACACACACTCCTATCAGAATAACTTATTGCGAATGACACATTCATTGCTCTCAACTATTCCAGTGAGCAAAGGTTCAGTTCAGCACACCTGATTGCGCAGCTGGAAAGCTGGTTGTGTGGCGGTAACGTGGGTGGGACAGCCAAGCTGGAAGTCCGTGGCAGGAAAGAAGGCACCCCGATGACCGAGGGAGTTGTCCGGCTGGCCTGTTGTGTAGCAACCGTTGGCGGTATAGGAGGACCCTGCCATGGATTTCGCCTTTATTCTCACCAAGATGGGCTTCCCCTGAAACACCTGAACCTCTTCTCTCAAATACTTGTAAACCTGTAGACAAACACCACAACGACAGGAGGGAAATCTGTTGGGACCCATCCTTGAAACAGACCTTGCATTAGAAACACACACCGAAGTCGAGCAGTAATCTGAGCATGCTGGAACTTCAGCCCGAAGTTTAAGTGTGTACATTGGCTAATCTTAGCTCAACTCGGGCAGAGGGAGCTGCCATCAACACCATCTTGTAAGTCACTAGCAGTCTGTTTGACAAAGGCCAGGTGCTTCAACACCATGACAGCATCCCAAGTCACCTACTAACAACTGCAAACTCAGTGGACCACAATAATTTGGTGTGATGAACACCTTTCAGTCAAAGAATCTTTATCCTGGACTATTAGTTAGATATTGACATTTCTCACAGTGAATATTTAGTCCAAATAGGCCTCACATTTTCACAGCAAGGAGAAAACTGAAGCCTTGACAACAGAAACAAAACATGTGGACTGATTTAGAGTGCAATGGAGCTTTCTTTTAGTCACAATGAATATAACCGAGAAAATGTTTAAAAATCTCACATCGGTAATGAAAACCTTTGAAAAATTAACACTGGTGACCACATAGGTCACAAAATTACAACACAATCAGCTGTGTCTTACACTTTGGGCATCAGCCTCAGACTGGAAGGTGATGAACCAGTTGTTGTTGTTCACACACTCACAGCTCAGGAACTTGGGTACGGCGTCTCCAGAAAACAGTGCCTCCACCTCCTGCAGACCAACACAAGTCATATTGTAAATGCTGAGAAAACACAGGTTGCTGGACCTCACACCAACAAGACACCGGCCGTCTTTCGGGGTCTGACTCTATCCAGAGCAACTGGCAGTTAAGCATGTAGGGAAACTATCAGATTGTACTGGTGCAGGCAGGAGATTCTTGCCTCTTTGGGTGTCGTGGCAGAAATCTCACGCAGGATCAAGACACATCGACTCTGGCAGGGTCTAACCTTCCGCCCACATGGTGCCACCTGAACCAGGGGCAGGGCTGCCAAGCAGAGGAGATTTCACAGAGACTGCAGTGAACAACTTAGATTGCTGCTGATGGATCAGATGACTTAAAGTGGATAAACAATATCCACTGATTTAAGTCTGAAAAGTTTCCGTCAGTTCAGTTGTCCATTATTCCCTACATTAGTACTTGATCCCAAAATTATAAACACTTAACATGGAGACAATAATCCGAGGTGAACTAAAGAAAAACTCACATTTCACAATGTCCAAGATGATGCCCGGGTCTTTGCTGAGATTCTTGATCTTGTCGAGGCTCGCCAGCGTTGCTATGGAGATGTACTGATCGCAGTCCATCTGAGACTGGAGGTACAGGTCCTTACAGAGGTGCTCTCTAAGAAAATGTCAACAGCTAGTAAGGAAATTACAATATCTGGAGGTGATGACAAACTTTCATTATGTGCTAATCACTTGATTGTTCTCAAAAAAAGGCAATAATTCATGAAATAAAGAGCTTCATGCTGAAAAATTTAATTCTACATTTAGAGATGACATCACATTGACTTTCTTTTGTTCACATACTTTGGAAAAAGTTCTGAGTGGTGCTGAGCTTAACTATTTCACACCGTGTTGTACGTCTGATGTGTCTTATAAGTCCGAGCAGATACTGAGAAACATATCTAAAAAATAAAACTAGCTTCTGAATATTGTGGGGTCACTTTTTATCCACACTGCTAGCGTGCCGTAACAGCAGTCTGTTGTGAAAACACAAATGCCTTCTACAGTGGAACTGTAACAGTGTGTCCAGTATTCCTACCTGGTCAGGCATGACTCCAGGATTGTCTTCAGTAGCTGTTTGATCTCATCTGAAATGGAAGGCAGTCACATTAGAGCTGAGAGTCTGTGAATTTAACAGGAATATTTGCAATTTACTCAGGGAGGAAACTATGAAACTGGACTCACCTGTTACAGGTGGGTAAGTAACCTCTCCATTAACAGCAGGGTTCTGAGCCTGCATCTGGCACTCCGCTGCACTGGGATCAGCTTCGGCGTCAGTCAGGACCATGTTCTGCAGCTCCAATTCTGGGATGTAGCCTAAAAATCACAGGGTTGCTATTGATCTTGTGATAAAGTGAGGAATAAAGCGCTTAAATCTCATTACCACCAAAAGAACCCCAGCCTACCCTCCTGACTCGTCTGGTCCACGGCCAAGTGTGGCCATTGCCCTGGGGGTTGAGGGAAAGAGGGAGCAGAACCTTCCAAGTCGAAATGGCCGCTGGTCCAGACTTCAGCATTTGGGTTGAGGTTTGAAGTGGGAATGTGATCCTGAGACCGACAGAAACAAAGTGTGGAATATTAATGTTGAAGAGAAGGTTCAGTCTGATTTGCGGGTAAACGATTGCACTGACAGGAAAAGATGACATGGCAATTGGTAACATATGACAGGCAAAAACAGAACATGAATATATTTCACAGCTTTGAGCTTTCTGAATTATTTGATTACACCCACTATTACAAATATAAGAATAAGGAAAAAGTCTTTGCAATGATCAGATTCTGTGAAAGATACAAAATCCTGCCCTCTGTAATGCAACAATCTGGTCCAGTCACATGGCGAGGAAAAATGGTACCTGTGTTTGTATGGACAAAGGGACATAATGTATTTCACAGAATCTCAACATTTTAAGATGTTAAAAGATAGATCAGTCCAGTAGAGGTACAGAAATGTTTGCCAAGAATCAGAGAGGGTTACGCGGGCCAAAAAACACTAAGACTTGATTCCATTGTGGTTCTTGTCTGTCATGGCAACTGGCATCATCAAGAAGATGAATAATCTTCACAATGCATTTTTAAATGATTAATAAACTGCTGAAAAATTGTATGTATTCAATCCATATGTATTTGTATGAGTGTGCATGAGTTATTCTGGCCAGGACATCCTAATTTGCCAAGTTTGTTGTCATTACAGGATGTTATATTGCAGGAAACAAGCCGACACTGTGTAGAACTGTTCTCGTTTTCCATGATATGTGGATTTTGAAGACGGACAGAGTTGTTCCAGAAATTCTATCCTCAGTGTTATTAGACTGAGGTGTCTGTTTCAATAAAGTCAGGCACACATTGTCTCTTTTACCAAGGATATGGAAGAAGCCTGCTGTATCCAGAAAGATCAGTGATGACCTCTTAATTCACTTTTCACAATATGAAGTTGCATTGTGTCATATTTAAGGTCATTTCCTACAGATTTTGGGTGATTTGGTCACTTTTAAAGATGTTGTGTATGTTCCTTTGGATCATTCTCTTTCAGCTGATGTCATTTTCTCTGGCCCTAAAATAAACTTCATGATTATGTTTAGAAAAAAGGCACAAGAAACGACAAATGAAATCATTACTGGCTTTTCACCACCTATTTAACTGACTGAAAAAAGAACAAACGCAAGAACCTTAAATTTGTAAGTATTTTTTGATTTTGACTTTTTGGTTGCTGTAACTGTTATGGGTAGAGCAGGTTTTTTTTTCAGTTAGAAACATTTGAAGGCTTTCTGGTGGGTCTGCCAGTCCTCACGAATTGAGTTGGCCCCACATGCTGGATGAAGACTTACAGACTGAGGGCAGTCAGTGTGCCAGTCCCACACACAGCCTCCCTGAGGCATGGCCGTGCTGTAGGGGTACGCCCCCAGCAGAGCCATGGCCGGCTGGAGCTCTGACACCAAGGCCGGGATCATCTCTGTGTCGCTGAGCGCCTCGTTCGTGTCCTGGCTGGGCTCAGCCGGCGGCAACCCCTGGGCCCACCCACTGTCCTCCACACCCAGATGGATCCATGCGCTTGGATAGGGGAGGCGGATAGAGTCAGTGTCCTCTCCCAGCAACTCTGACACCATTTCCATCATACCTCCCTCTTGCTTGCTCTCCTCCACAGTGGCCAATGAGAGGTGGATCTCATAAGACGGTGTTGAGGCATACGAGTCAATCTGATCTGGGTCCACCATGACATTGGGGTTGTCCTTGTTCTGCAGAGCAGCGCATCTCTCGTCCTGACAACCATTGACTTTGTGAATCATTAAAGAGTCATAGATGTTGATGCCAATCACATTTTCAGATAATATCCCAGTACATATGGGAGATTCTGTAGTATCAGACCCGTTGACAGTGAAGTGGTCCTCTGGTTGCTCCCTACTTATTTCATCCAGGGCTCCTTTTGATGAGTCAGACTCACCCGGCTCGAGAAAATGTGATACACTGTCAGTGAATGTTTCTGAGAGATCAGAAGCAGCAGGAGGGGCCTCTGGGTCTGCAGCTTCACGATTAAGCCCCTGCGTCTCTTCGGCGTCATCGTATATGTCCGAACAAAGACTCTGTCCAAGTTCCTCAAAAGAGCTGCTCAAAGAGAAGGGTGGTGAAGGGCAGGAGGCAGGAACAGAAACGTCACTTCCAGGAGTAGGAGGCAGAGATAAAGAAACCTGACTTGAGTCCTCACTGGTATTCTGGAGTTCCTGAGGAGCAACAAAGGAATCTAAAGCTAGGTTGTTCATACCCTCACACATCGACAGGCCACTGTTTCCATCTCTCAGTGTTGGCTGGGAGGGTGTTTGAGCCATTTCAGTTGGAATATAATTGGGCTCATCAGCTGCAATGCTCTGCCAGATTTCTGATATTACTTTCACAATGTAATTCTCTAAGGGATCATTTGCACTTATTTTGGGGGAAACTACACTGATGCTATTGGACACTTGGCCAACCATCCCAAAGTCAGTTTTCTCAGACACTTTATTGTCCACACAGGAAGGCTCAACAATATTCAATGTATACGTTGAATGCTTTGTATCAACGTGCAGTTTCTCAGATGGGGTTTCCCTCATATCTGAGAGGTTTGCATCACAAGAGAAGGCAGTCGGCAGTAAAGACAAGGCAGAGACAGGGGACACTGAGGACACTTGGATCTGATTCGTATCTGCTGTACCAACATCAAGGCTGAAGATTTTGACAGACACGGTCTTGCTAAGTGTCTCAATTTGAGGCCCTGGAAAGTGGGAACTCTGACAGAAAGGATCGAGCTCAGACTGACTGGCTGTTTTGACTTTGGCCTCACACTGTTGACAATTGAAGTGCAAGTCCATGCTCCCAAACAATTCGCTCTCTTTTTGGCTGATTGCAGCTTCCTTGGAGGTAGTAGAAACTCTATCTGCTGCTCTGTGGCTGTTCAGCTCCCCTGAGCATATACTGTCCAAAAACCCGGACTCCACTGCCCTCTGAACACACACAGGCTTTGTATTTCGCCAGCTGACGGCTTTATCTGTGTCCTCTACTGTCCAGATGTTAGATTCACCAGAGGCATCAGGTTTGTTATGTGCTGTTCGAACATGGCCTTGTCTGATCACTGGACTGCTACTGTGTGGCAGCAGGTCAGAAGACTTGTCAATCGGCTGAGGAGAAGCATCAGGATGAGGCAAAATGGTCCGCTGGTGTGAGTTAGAGTGAGCCAAGACGACCTTCTCCTTGTGACGTGACTGGGGGGTAGTTTCAGATCCTGTGTCATTCACTGGGGTCAGGGCCGTCTCTATTGGGCAGTAAAGCGGAGTCGCCTCTATGCCAAGAGGAGCGGCTGCTGTGACTCCAGCTTTTTGGCACTGGTCGGGGTCAGGATCATGGTCAAGGTCACTGGCATCGATGGAACATATGCTGTAGAATTGTCGTGTCCATGTTTCAAACCCTTGACTGAGTGTCTTCCTAACATCACAAGCAAACTCTACAGCGTCCTCCTTGGGCTTGGCTCTAGGGGGATGCTGCTGTATCTGCTGGATGGTCCTGGACTTCAGACGCTGGCCACCTGACACCTTGCTGTTGGCATCCCAGCAATCAGTGGCGGGAACCCTGGCGGTTGTCTGGCACTTGTCTGGCTGTGGATGCTTCTGGCTGAACCATGCATCCCTTAGACTGGCGTTCTCCAGAATCTTGTGTCTGACAGGACTCTGTGCGGGTGCCTCCATATAGGGATCCGGCTCACAGCAGGGACGGGAGGAGTGTTTCACGCTTGCCACTGTGTCCGACTCTGTTTGTAAGTTTGCAACAATAATAGCCCGCTCCTCCTCTTGACTGCTCTGTGATATTAAGTCTTTCTCACTTGTGGTGACAAATATAACTGCCTCGGTCAACATATTGTTGTCTGGTCCAGGACAATGTTCCTCATCTTTCACTGTTGCGTGCCCATTTGTCTCCTCTTCTTCAAAACTCACATGTTTAGCTGTAGCCTGTTGCCTGACTCGCTCAGTCTCCTCACTCAATCCATCGTGAAAAGGGGGTTGTAATAATCTGCTCCTCTCATTCGGCGGGCTGGTGTTGAGTTCCTTACTAAAGCAGCACCCCATCCTCTCCAGCCTATAGTGGGAAGAAAACACAAGACAGCTATAGCCACACAAACTGACTCTAAAAAACACAAGCCAAAGCCATAGAGCTCTTCCCAGTTACTTGTCCACATGCAGAAAGAAAAGGCTCAGTGCCCCCTCCCCTTACATCCCCCTCCTCTCCCTTGCCCAGAATAGTAAATGTGAGAGCGCTCATATGTCCCTGTCACTCAGCGTGTGTGTGTGTGTATATGTGTGTGTGACCCTATGCGGGAGTCCTAGCTAGGCCTGAGTTTGAGAGAGGTCTCGTCATGCTCCAGCAGCAGCCAATCACAAAGCAGTGGGCTGCTGTTCCCTTGCTGGACCTGCCCTTCCTCCCCCTTAAGATCCTACCATCCAATTCTCCTTCCCTCCCATTGCTATCCACCCACATCAAAGACCCTGTCATTGAGTGAGCCTCTTCCTTTTTCTACAAACCTGCCAGACAGTGATGAGCCATTTCTCGGGCTGCACAGCCCCCATATTGAGTTCAACAACAATAGCTAACAGGATAAAGACTGGGCATGCTGCTCTGCAGGTCATTTCAGACTCAACTGTAAAGTCATTATCAAACGAACAATTTCTATTATGTTATAAAAGCGTTGGGTTAATAATTCTATATACTAATTATGATTATATATATATAGATTTAATATTTCATGCACATGAAATAGATTTTATGTACGTAATATATATTGTTATGTAACTATCAAATATAATTTTAAAGATTGCATATTGAGTGAAGATAACTCAGACAGGTTCTTCCAGCTCTTCCGGAGTGCTATGGGAAGGTGGACCCAGGCGTATCCAGTGCACGATGCTCTGAATGGATCAGCTGCAAAGGGCTGACCTTGGTGTGACATCATATGAGGCAGCTGGACGGGATCAGGGCTGCCGCTCTCCACAGAGCTGGGCAGACGCAGTGGCAGCTAGCAAAGTTGGAAATCCTGCAGGGACTGATGAATTCCTCCAGATACAAACTGGAAAGCAAAGGAATAATTCCATATTTTTTTAAGCGAAACACAACCAGGGGTTCTGGACTTTACAGTCTGACAGCAGCACTGATACCATGACTATTCATTACGACTTAACATTTGCCAATGAACCATGTTACAAACAAAGAACATGGTCCTGTGGGGGTTCTTTAGAGGCTGAAAGGTAGTTTGAACCTTTTCACAACCTCAGGTTTTCAGCAGGTATAAGCTAATCTAAATTAATGCTTTTTAATTCCCTTTTCTATGTCACTTTCAACAAATTTAATGCCCATGTCCAACTGCAGATATGTTAATTTAAAAAAATGTCAACCATTTACATCTGCTATAGTTTCCACACAGTGGGAGATTGGTAGATATGACCTTCTGAGTGCCAATGGAACTAAACAAGCACATGGATTGAGGTTTGTGTATGATTGTTAGTGCATATTTATTTGTTTGTTTCCTTTTTGCTCCTACTCTGCCTCCATGTTTTTCAGTTCAAGGCCTTTGTTCTCATATCTCCTCCTCAGAGTATTTGACTGGGTGATCATTTGACCATGAGTGCACTGCCTGCGTTGTTTTCAGCTTTCTCAGAAAGTTCATCAGCGTCATCCTGAGGGCCAGTCACAACTCCATCGACACAGCCTTCTTCTGTCTCAGTGCCGCGGATGCTTGTTTTTTAAGTCCACCCATTGCAGATCGCCTGTCTGTTGCAGGTCACCGTAGCGGCGGCACTCGCTGCAGCAGCTGTTGTGTCGGCGACGGGAGCGGTTGCTTTGCAACACAGTGCGATTGAACCGGGTTGATGACCATTGAGCAAAGTTTAAAAGTTGATTTGCAAACACAAAGGCCTTTAACCAGCCTCGGAACAGTCCTTCATCCATCCACTTTTGTTGAAAATTACACTTTCCCATTTTCCCGACACAACAAGCACAGAAGCCAAGTAAAGGGTTCCGCCCGTCAGTCATCACCGATCATCACACTCTTCTGTTCCAAAAGATTAAATGTTTAAATAGCCTAATCGAAATAAAATTACAAATCACACTTTTTTCCCCATCAAGTGTATCTACATGTTTAATGCCTCTTGACAATGAATTTAATGCTTGTTTTAAGCTATTTAAGACCTTCATTTGAGCATCTATTGACTGACTTTTAATGCCTTTTAATGACCCGCGGAAACCCCTGTCTGTACTTGATAGGACCATGAGGAGGTAGTTGCCCAGCTGGCGAAGACCATGTACGACATCCTATCTTTAGTTCTTGTTGTCCAGACGTTGCTAGCAAGATTCAGGTGAAGTAATTGGGCTGTAACATATTTTTACCGGTTAAAAAACAATTGTCGCCGCAAAAAACGTCTCGTACACTGCCTCGTAGCAGACATTAGCCGACGGAATACCTCTGCGTTCAGCGGACAACTGTTTACGGTACCGCAGTGTCCCGGATGATAGCCTAGCATTAGCCTCACCATTGGCTTCACGAGGAGTACAAAGTTTGTACTTCAGGGAGTACAAAGTTTGAAAAAAATAAAGAAAACAAAATGAAACAATCCCAAAAACAAACACGGGCTTTTTTTTTTAGAAAAAAAACCCCAAACAAAAACAGTGAAGTAAGTGAGTCAGGTCTTGTCTTACCTCCGGGGACTGTCGGGTTGGACGATCCCGGCTCACAGCGGCCAAACCGACTGGCCGTTACGGTTAGCTAGATCTCGTAGTCGGCCGGAAACAGCGGCAGGAAAGCGGACACGCTAAGAGGCCAAAAGGCCACGGTCAAGTCTGCCGGGAGAGCATGGTCTCACTTCGGCCCGAAAGCACCGACAGTGTCTGGTTTCGGGCCGAAAAAGCCCTAGCTAAAGAGAGCACCGGCGCACGATTCCCTCCGCTCCTCCGGCCCCTGTCAATTGAACCCCGAGAGGGGTTGCGGTTACCATGGCAACGCGAGCCGTGGTTGGCAGGTTTCGTATGATGGGATGGCGAACGGAGAGCAGAGCTCAGCAAGGTGTCTGCAACTTAACACACATTTTACACACTCCACCACACAATGCAGCTCTGGCAGTGACTAAGATTAACTAGACCTGACCGGGTTGCCTCAAAAGTGATCACCAAGTCAGCATTCATGCAGTATTTGTCTAACCTTGTTCGAAAAGCAGATGTTTATCAATAGGGTATAAGAGGAGGGAGGTCCTGATCCCCTGCACTCCAGCACTAGGAGATGAGGTTCACCAGAAGCCAGTAGAATCCATTAGGTTCGAGAGCAAGTGCCTTTGGTTCCTCATGAAAACAAGCAGTTCTCAAAAACACTTTTATTGCACATTATCCAAATGCACAATTTCCCTTTTGTAGGAAAAGTAACAGGTTAAAACAAAACGGCGCTCGGAAATGAAAGAATCGAGGATCCAAGCACAAAGTGAATGAAACTCAAATGTACATGTGAATTAAAAAATGGTTGGAATTCCATTCTCTGCGGGATCAGGAGTAGAGGCTCCAGTAGATGGTGTTGAACAGCAGGTAGGACAGCGGGAACGCCAGCCTGGAGTACGAGTCGATCATGTAGCTGTTGCTGACCAGCAGGTCGACGTTTTCTCGCACGGACCGCTGCCGGCGGAGGCGGGTTCCCTCAGAGGGACGCGGGTCCCGGTTCTGCGTTGGCGTCGTGAGGGGATCGGAGGTCGGAGTCGCTGACACGCGGGGGAACGGGGCCAGCTCGATGTCGTTGTCATGGAAACAGCCGTCAAAGGCCATTGCTTGGCTGGCATTGAATGTGGACGGGAGCTGAAAAGACAGCACAGTTGGACTAAAACATGGAAAGTTTGACGACGATTTGAATGAATATTAACAGCTGGAGGAGATGGAAAACATGTGGAGGTAAAAGTAAAAAAAAAGTCAAAACGTGCTCTTTCACTGCATCCATAAATCTTCTCCTTGGTCTTCTTCTGGTCCTCCTGCCGGGCAGCTCCAATTCAGTATCCTTCTACCGATGTATTCCCTCTCCCTCCTCTGTCCATTACCCAACCATCTCAGTCTGGCCTCTCTGACCTTCTCTCCAGAACATCTAGCATGTGCTGTGCCTCTGATGGACTTGCTCCTGATCCTATTCCTGGCCAATGCAGAGAGTTATTTTCCCCTATTGTCCCTTGGGGACAAATAAAGTTTTCTGATTCTGATTCTGATCCTCTCCACCCCCCTCACTCCCAAAGAGAACCTCAACATCTTCATCTCTGCTACCTCCTGTCTCCTCCTCAATGCCAGGTTCTCTAAACCATATAGCATCTCTGGTCTCACCGCTGTCTCCTCCACCTTTCCTTTCCTTCTGACTGATACTCTTTGACAACCCCTGACACTTTCCTCCAGCCGATCCAACCCGCTTGAACAAAGTTCTTCAGGTCTTCTCCACTCCTCCACCTCCTTTGTCTTGTCCCTGTTGCTGGGTCCCTCTCATTCACACACGTATTCTACGTTTCTGAACCTTTGCAGAGAACAAGTGAAAGGCAACAATCACTTTTTATGAATATTTATATGCATTAGTGTGGGATGTGATTTGGCCACAATTTCCTTTTAATTCCTCGTCTCAAGTTGTACGTAGAAAAAAAGTGCCCTCCGCTGATTGGCCCTGATGACGCGCTGTCCAGCCTGGCGTAATGTCACAACATATTCACTAGAGGACACTGTCGGCCAGAGCACATGGGGATTCCCGCGGCTCACCTTGCCCCTCTTCATCTTCCTCATCTCCTCCAGCGTGGTGCAGTAGTTCACGGCTGCGTACTCGATGACAGACAGGAAGACAAACAGGAAGCTGGTCCAGAGGTAGATGTCCACTGCTTTCACGTATGACACCTGGAGAGCACAGACACAACCAGTAACCTCCCTCTCCTCCCTCTCCTCCTTCTCCCTTTTATACACTGAAACAAGCACAGCTGACGGGAGGAAATCAAACTCACACTTAAACAACTTACAAGTCATGAAAATTCCCCACTTTGACGTTCATTTGCAACGAGCCTCAGCAGGTGAACCCACGATATCCTGACTAAAACTAAAACCACTGTTTAAACATGAATGCTCGCATTGGAGGGTATAGAAGAGCACCCGCCATTTTCCAGAAGGGCAGAATTTGTCCTCTAATTCACTCTAATTAGAAATATTCCTGAGGAGGAATGGCCCCCGCCCTTCTCGGTTCAGATGACCAGGACGATCCAAAGCCGCTTTGTTGACGGGATCATCATGGAAAGGACACTGAAATGTTTTTCCAGCGGTTCTGATGGACATTCGGGTTCTGCCCTTCCCGCCTTTAACCCGAGGGCTCTACCTGCTGACCGTCTGTTCTCACCTGAGGCATGGAGGAGGACACCCCTGTGATGATGGTGGACATGGTGAGGACGGTGGTTATACCTGCAGGGGAGCAATCAGAGGCGTTTCTCACAGCAGGCTTGTTTGCACGCAAAACCTGACCTCTGACACGCAGGGCGTCTTCTCTTATGATAATAATGTATACTTTATTAATCCCTCGTGGGGAAATTTCTTCTCTGCATTTAACCCATCATGGATGAACCATGAGCAGTTGGCTGCTGTCTGCCAGCGGAGCAGTGAAAGGTTCAGTGTCTTGCTCAAAAACACTTCGGCACACTGGGAGGAGCAGGGAATCGAATCGTTTGGTTCAAAAGACGATCGCTCTACCTCCTGCGCTACGCCGTCCCCTCACGAGAAGTCTAAGCGGCTCGGGTTGGATTGTGGGGGCATTTGGACAAATGTTCTAGACTGCTAAACTGCTGCTGGGAACATTTTCACATTACAACACTGTGTTTGAAAGCTGTGATTACTTTCGGACGTCTCCACAGCAACGTGGAGCAACTCGCTGCTGCTCTGCTCTGTGACCTCAGCTGGATCGAACTGTGGCCAAACTTTACTTATATGACATTTAATGGTTCAAACTGAAGTCTGAACAATTAATGTGAGTCACCCATTCAGGGAGAACTTTACTAAATTAGTATCATAGTGCAGGTCAGGATCCATACAGTCCTAGAATTGATACAAATGAAATTACAATTTGTTTGTATTGAGGTTCTTTAGCCCAAATCAACCTAATACCCTCTGTATTTCTGGGAGGTTACCCTCTGCAGATACATATCTGTGTATTCTAAAAGTCATGTGCATGGAAAATGAAGTATCTTCATGGGTTGGAGAACATCAAATACTGATGGAAACCGGCAAGCAGTTGGTAAAAGTCAGCTGAAAGGTCTGTATCTTTAAGATGATGAACACTGAAGTGGAGTCTTCAGCATCTCCTCCACCTTCATGACGGTGTTCACACCGGTGAAGAACAGACATGGCTCTGGATATTTATTCTGATCCTAATTTGCACCCAAATAGTTCTATTGGCATTTATTTGCAAACTGTGCTGCACTTTGGTAACTGTGTGTGTGTGTCTCACCGAGTGAGACGCGTGCCGGTACCGCCCTCCGGTCAATCCAGAAGGAGACCCAGGACAGGACCACCATCAGCATGGTGGGGAAGTAGGTCTGCAGCATGAAGAAGAAGATGTGCCGCCGCAGGATGAAGTTGATGAAGAGGCGGTTGTACCAACCTGAAAGAGACACAGAGGACAGGCATGGGGGTGGAGTCTCAAGCAGGAAGTAGGAAGCTGCTGCTTGGACCCGTCCTGAAGGTGCTCAAGGTGGTCATTGTCATGTCTTTTCTTGAACATTTGCAAAGCAGCGGAAAGCTCCTGCAGCTTCTCGGTGCCTGAGCGGGCTCACACAAACTATTGAGCATCGGAATCCTTCATCTGCTGAGTCTTCAGTCTGTGTGTGTGAGTGTGTGTCTGTGTGTGTGTGTGTGTGAGTGTGTGTGTGTGTGTGTGTTCTGAGGTGGCCAACTCAGGGTCAGTGTTGTCAAATTGAACGGATGGAAGTCATTGATAGAGCTGCTGATCTTTAGTTTACAGAATGACATTTTGCCGCTTTGGATTGGGTTGCTTTGATCTCCTGGTTTGTTGGTTCCTCTACTTCATGAAGCACAGGCAGATCCCACAGAGGAGTTTGTCTCTGCTCTGAGGATGAATGTGTCTCCGGCACCGACCATAGATGATTGAGAATTGGTCTCCGTGCAGAGACAGGCTCTGGGTAGACAAAGACCCATGACCCAGTGCGCTTTGAAACTTTACAATGAGTGGAGGCATCAGGCACCACTGATCCTCAACAAACACACACATACATGCACGCATGCATGCACGCATGCACGCACACAGACCTACCTGTGCTGCTGTAGAATGCCAGGCCATTGGAAGGTTGGAAATTCTCAATGAAGAACTGGGAGAGGACGATCTCATCCGTCCGCAGAGAGTCATTTCCGTTTTTCCAGTAGAGCATCAGGTCGTTCTCATTGTAGGCATCTGGAGGGGTTAATCTCAACTCAATAAGGAGGAAGATGTGTGTTATAATGTGTGCGTGTGTGTGTGCCTCACAGCTCTCCAGCTCCAGTGAGCAGTTCTGGGTGTCCAGAGGGAAGCTGCTGAAGTCCATTGAGCAGAGCGCTGTCACTGTGACCCTGGAAGACAAATGCTCAGTTACTACACTGTGGTCACTATGTCCTCGTTGGACCTCTCCAGCAGCTCCCATTGACACCTGAGGGAAATCTACCTCCCCCTGTGTCTGTGAAGGACATCAGTCTTCCAGGTGATGGTTTCTAGACCTCCGCAGAAGGTCCTCAGAAAGGTGCGACGCCTCAGAGGAGTAGGTTCCACATCCAACTCGTGTTTTGTGTCATGCCCTCCTTCTTTCGTGTCATGAGTGGGCTCTAATGTGGAATGAATGTTTCGGTCAAACTGAATCCTGCCAACCTCTGGTACCTTCAGCACCAGCCACTTTCCTCATGACAGCAGATGCAGGGTTTGATTGTCACAGGAAAGAAGTCTCCTTTCCAAGTTTTCACGGTGAAGCTGCCAAAGGTTGGCGCACAGAGGAACCGTAGTCCTCGTATGGAGTTAGGTTTCACTCTTGGTTTGGCAGGAACCTTTGTGGGCCTGAAACCCGTTGAGGTCTCACTCAATAAGCTGAAGTAGGGCTGAAACCCACAGCAGAAAGACAAGTGGTACATCTGAAACTTCTGAAAGACTCTCTGTGAAAGGGAAGAGAACTTTCCACAAGTACACAATGCATATCCACAGACGTAGCAGACAGCTCCTTGTGAGCAGAGCTAACCATCATAACGCTCTAGCAGGACACATCTGGAGGTGGTCGGCCTGTTCTCGCCACACACAACGAGACTCGGACCACTTTCCTGTCATCTCGAGTCCCTTCAGAAAGATTCAAACCTCGCTGATGTTCTGGCATTGATATACAGGGTGCAGTCTGTATATATATATATTCATTTTCAGCTATGTATGAA
Source organism: Fistularia tabacaria (assembly GCA_901007705.1). Taxonomy (NCBI): domain Eukaryota; kingdom Metazoa; phylum Chordata; class Actinopteri; order Syngnathiformes; family Fistulariidae; genus Fistularia; species Fistularia tabacaria. The sequence goes on along the minus strand of CAAKHD010001474.1, from coordinate 17,176 downwards.
TCGTTGTGTGTCCTCACATTCAGCTGGCACCTCTGTGCCAGGACGGTGTGTCTGTGATGCTCTCCACTGACCCGCTGAGGAACAAGGTTGACAGCCCTGCAGGACAGACCTGTGATCTTACTACACACACATTAGACATGCACACCCAACCTGGGCAGTGTGCACTGCCACAGTGCAATGCGAGGGTGTGTGTGTGCGTGCGCGCATGTGCTGTGAACGTGCATTGGAACAGAAATAGGACATATTCCTTCTGCTGGTTTTCGTGTGTGTTTGTGTGTGTGTGTGTGCATGCAGTGGCTGGAGGAGGAGATGCCTGCGATGCCTTCACAGGCGCCACACCTGTGTGACATCACAGCAGGTTCTAACAGGCATCCAGATGAGCGTGCAGCTGCGACGGGTCTCCTCGCTGTGATTCCTGTGAAGCAGCCATATCTGCTGGATTCCATAAACCTGTGAAAGCCGCCGCTGCTTTGGCTCCTCCCATGGGTTGCGGTAACGTGAATGTGGCCACTGCAGGTAGGTGATGACCTCACAGTGACATTGCCAGCAGGGCATTGTTAAAGGGCCCTCACACAGCAGGCCTGGGCTGATGTTGCTGGCCTCGTCTTGCAGGACACACAGACGTGCTGACATTCCTTCATCCCCGAGAAGAACTAAGCAGGTAACCGGACTTCCATTCCAGCAGTCCTTCTATTTCTGAAAGCTACTTTACATTTCTGGCCTCTGTTACCTGAGGAGCCGCTTGTCGAAACAGCCAATCTCAATCCACAGCTCACTATTTAGCTCAGATGTAGTTTGGAAACGTCTCCTCTGAGGGTTTGGCTCTGCTTGCCAAACGCCCCGCAACGGCCTCGGGCTCCTTCAGCATCCAGGTTTCCAAACCCTGATGCCTTTGGGCTATCGTAAGTCACCAGTGAACAGTGGCGGTGACGAGAGCATGGTGCCAAAGGGACATCGTACTCAGAACCACTTTTAAAAAAGGCCACCAACTTCAGAAAGCTTTCCGTGGATTGATGAGCAGATGTGAAAGGATGGATGTGTTCGTACAAAGTGAGAGCAGAGGTTGTGCTGATGGACCCGTTGATCACTGATCAATGGAGCGCCGATGAAACTTGAAAGTAGCGTTGCGTGTTCAAGGAGTACCGTGAGCCTCTGGAGTCCTAACAGCCTGGTCCTCCAGAGCTGTCTGGGTTCCCGGCTCTGAAGGGAAACACTTCTTTTCATGCTTTTTTTTCATTTTCCACCTTTGACGCATCTCAGTCTCCCTCCTAGTCCTCCCTGTACTCCCTGGCAGCAGGATGGCAGCGTCGGTCCCTCACCCGGAGGAGTCCGGCAGGCACGCCAGCCTGGCGCCCGGCACTCTGATGGCGTCCGAACGTGCCGAGGAGACGTAGCACTTTGTCTGGTCTTCGTTCTGCTTGGAGCTGTCTTGTCGGCAGAATGAGCAGAGGAAGCGGGGAATGTTCTGCGATGTGACGCTGGTCTTCTAACAGGGGCGTGACAGATGGCGGGGCCGGTGCTTTTGAGCTGTCGGCCCACGGGTCTGTCCTGGCTGCCGCCACGGACTATTTCAGCCCTCTGCTGGGAGGGCAGTTCTCCGAGTCTCTGTCCCGCCGTGTGGAGATGAAGGAAAGGAACACGAAGACGGGTCCCAACCCGGAGACGGTGGAGAGCGTCATTCAGTACATGTACAATGGACAAATACAAGTTAGCACCTGCAATATGCAGCAAGTACTGGAGCTGGCTGATAGGTATGGTGTGTTTACTCACATATCTGTGTGTGAGTGAGAGACAAAGCCATATTACAAAAAGCTGATCTGCAAGGAAATACCTCATGCATCTCCATCAGGTTCCTCCTGCAGCGACTGAAGGATTTCTGTGGTCAGTTCCTGAGCAAGAAGCTGTCCATCCCCAACTGTGTGGTGGTGTACAGCTTCGCTCACATGTACACCCTTGACCCGCTGGCCCTGTGCGCAGCCAGCATGATCCGCTGCAACTTCTCCAAGGTGATCCAGGAGGAGTTCTATGCGCTCCCCTTCCCACTGGTCCAAAAGTCGCTGTCTGACACAGATCACGGTGGACTCTGAGGAGGAGCTGTTCGAGGCTGTGGCGAAGTGGGTTCGGGAGGGATGAAGCCAGTGCTTCGAGGAGCTCTTCTGGCTCCTGAACCTCTCCCAAATCAAGCCCTCTTATCTTGTCAGGGTGGTGAAAAATGAGCGTCTGGTAGCTGCGAAGGAGGCCTGCCTTGGTCTGGTCTCAGAGGCATTAGAGGGACATGCTTTCCAGTTTGAAAACTTCCAATCAGGTGATTCTGACTCATTTTCTCACCTGGCCTTTTCCGGCCCTCGCTGGGCCAGAAAATGGATGTGATCATGGTGGTTGGTGGAGTGTCAGATGGAGGGGACTACCTGAGCGAGTGTGTGGGCTACTTCATTGATGAGGACCGTTGGGTCAACCTGTCGCACCTCCATAACCACCTGGACAGCCACGCCATTGCTGCCACAGAGTCCCACATCTATGTGGCCGGTTCTATGGAGCCAGACTTTGCCAAGACGGTGGAATGTTACAGCCCCAGCCTGAACACCTGGGAGCAGGTGAGCAGCCTGGACATGTGCAAGCACTCCTTTGGCCTGGCCCGTATCAAGGACACCTTGTACAGCATCGGTGGCCGTGGGAACTTCAGTCCGGGCTTCAGAGATGTCAGCGTGTATGAACCCGAGCAGGACAAGTGGCACAAGGCGGAATCCGCCCCTCGAATCCTGGGGGACGTGAAGACGGTGAGCTTGGAGGACCGCTATGTGTATGTGACGGCACGGGCGCCCATGGAGGCCAACGACGATGACGGAGTAAAAATGTTAACCGCTTGCTTTGACACCGAGAGCAACCGGTGGCAGGACGTCGACTCCTTGCCACTCTTCGACAACTACTGTATCTTCCAGGTGGCTGTGGCCTCCACTGACTTCTACCACATGGCATCCTGCTGCCTGAAGAGCTACGTGGCGCGGGACGAGGAGGCCCGGGAGAAAACCGCATCTGCCCCCTCGGTGAGGATATCTTTATCATGGGAGGCTGGATGAAAAGCGATGATGTTGACAAGCAGTACCACAGGGAAGCCTTCCGCTACTGCTCCAAGGGCAGGCGGTGGATGCTGCTGCCGCCCATGCCTCAGCCCCGCTGCAGGGCTGCCGCTTGCCATGCCCCCATTCCCGTACTGTTTACTGTGTGGCTCGCAGCACTACCCCACGCCCCAGAACTTAGCCCACCTTCAAGGCCACATCCAGAAGTTGCAGTGCCTCAATCAGCAAAACCTCAACCTGCATTGGCAGAGAGGATGAGGGGACAACAGAATCTGTCCTGTATGTTTGTAAAGATTTCTTTTTATCAATTTCTTTCATCTTTTTAACAAGGGCAAAAAGCAAAGGTAGAATGATCATGAACAACCATCTGGAGAATCTCAGGACCAGCGCACAGCTGTGTTTTCCAACCCGGGAGCTGCCTTTGGACACCATTGCCGGGATTGGGCTGCCCCTTACGTCACACGAGCAAACACTGCCTTCTGACCGGAGCCTCAGAAGCTCTGCAGTCAGACGTGGGTCGTCCAGCAGGAAACTGACGTATCCTGTGTGAATGACAGGTGGGCGCAGCAGTTCCTGGGGAAACTGTTTTTTCCCTCGGCTCCTTTAGATTATTGATTACTGTTGCTGCTTGGAAGTCTTATGATTGGCTAAAATTAGCAGACATTTTTCAATAAACTTATGGATTGGTCAGTTAAGCCAAAACAGGCATCGGACCATGGAGTTGGGAGTGTTGGAAGCACCACTGTTTGCCAGCCAAATGTGTTTCTTTGGTTTTTATTTCTTTGGAACTTGAGGATGAATATCTTTCAGAGTAAAATAAATGTAATTGTTTTTTAAATGAACGGCAAAATGAGACCAGATATCTCCAGACTGATTGTGAGAATCCAGACTGATTGTGAGAATACCTCCCTTTGCCTGAACACTGGAAGACAACAGGTGGAAGAGGACTTCAGATGACCATTGTGTATGGTTTTGATTTGAAACTTCTGTTTTGATTACAAGTTTTGGAAAGTAATGAGCTTTCATTGATTAGTTTTGTGAATTCCCTCCAAGGTAACACTGATGTGGAAAAAATTTTGGAATGGGTCTGCGCATTAGGTGACGATGTTTTGGTGTTTGTGCTGGGGGTTTGGAGATGGGAGGGAGAAAGTCCTGTGCTTATGAAGCAAGACCAAAGCCTGGATGAGGCTGGGTGGAGCTGGCTAAAGGAAGCAGAGGGACAGCTGTGTGCAGTGCAGCATTTACGTGGACCACCAAATCTTTGAGGAGCAACAGATAAGATCGGAGCGTCAACAGTCCCCCTGCAGCGATGAGCCGTGTCCTGCTTACCTCACACTGTAGAGGATGTTCCCATCTGGGTAAACACGCAGCATGATGTTCTCCATGGTGGTGTCGTGGATGAAAGAACGCTTGGAGTGGACGAAGAACACATCGGGAACCCAGATCTTCTTCACCAGCCGGGAATCGAATGTCCTGCTCTGATTGTTACGAGACGGAAAGGACAGGCGCTCGTCTTTCCAGTAGTGACGTAGGTAGAGGGTCATGGTAAAGTCCTGCAGGGCGGACGGCAAGTCTGAATATTTCTCTGGGTGGACATTGGCACCTCGGTGTGTTGGAAATACAGCGTGGAGCCGGACCATAACGTTAACACAGTTCTGTAACGATCGCTGTATTGGGAAGTGGTTAATCAGTAGCCACCAGCCTGTCACTTCCAACATGTTGTCACTCCCACTGCTAGATGCCTGACAAACAGTCAGGGTCCCTTAGCTGCAAGTAGCCATTCATTGGGTACTCATTTCTTGTCATTTTTCGACTAACCGGGAGCGTCATTTTTCAGCGATCCGGAGAAACATCTAAGGTGACTTCTTGACAATTCCAGATAAGACACCACTGCCATCGTGATCTCAGAAAACACCAAAAAATAATTAATAAATCATGAAGAACTGGAATTTCATCATCACATGACGTTGGAGAGTCACACAACCATTCAGCCTCATTCAAAAGTCTGGACAATTAATAATTTCCTGCATGTTTTTTGACGATGGAAGGAATATATCTATATTATTATCTGTATCAATATCTATATGGTCTTGATCATAACAGTGGGGGGGGGCTTTAAATTGAATCCTGGAAAGTGATTCGGATTTGAGTCGTGGACTGTTATTTATCCCAAACGGAGCTGTTAGCTGCGACCTCTGACCCCCAAATCATTCAATTCCTCTGCGCGTGTAAAACCCATACGAAACACGGTGAATTCATGTCCTTCCCCGAATCAATTGAATTTCATTTAAAATGCCTGTGTTTTAACATATTGAGGGTCACCATAGATGGCCCTCTCACCAGAAACCTTTGGGATGAAATTAAATTGATTTTAAATAATTCTAATAAAGTGAGTATTTTTCTCACTCGAGTATGAAAACGTCTCAGTCTTCTCCGCTGTTATTCAACCCAAAACAGTGAGGAAGCATTCAAATTCCCGGAAACGGGTGCCTTTATTGGAGCACTACGAGTTCCGACACAACCGTGAACGTCTTTCGGTGCGTGGCGGCCAATTGGCGAAGGAGGGAAAATGCCGCCATGTGATTGGCTGGGAGCAAACACGTGCACGACTTCAACGGACGCAACCTTTTGAGCGGGAGCTAACACTAGGGTTAGCATATTTGCCAAGGTTCGTTTTTGTCAGAAATGGCCGGCTGACAAGGACGGATTGAAATCAAAACCAATATGTTACAACCGCAGGGCGGCTCGGCGGCTTTCAAGTGTTTCAGGATTACTTTCTTATTTTAATCACATGGAGGAATGTTATTTGTGGAGCAGGAACCCGCGGAGGGACGTCCAGCGGACACTTGCCGCTCCTCTCAAGGCGGGTGTGCTGCATGTTCGTGCATAAGGCCAGTCTTAGTTCCTGTCGCCATGCAGTTGCCTAGAAAGTGCATTATGGCTATGCAGGGGGATGTACAGCGGCGTGTCCGTGGACGCTACTCATATGTTATCATTGTTCTTGACGCGAGCAATAAAAACGCAGTTAACACTTAGCCAAGCCTGCAGTGATGAGAAGTGGAGCAGCAAGTATCGATCACCTTATGCCGCTGACTGCGCTTTCAACCAGCTGTGGATGGTGCGTTCATGGTCTGTGCGTATGTTTGGGAAAAGTCAACTGTGGTGTTAAACAGGCTCCCTGAGAGGAAGATTGTCTGAATTAAAATTGTGCTGTTTATGTGCTGTCAAATCATACATTTAATTTAATTTAATTTAAATGACATTTGGACTCTGATGGAGTCTGTGTGGCTAAATTTTACAGCTGGATTCAGTTTCTCCTGTTAAAATGTTCACGTAGCAACTGGACTTGATTTTCTTCCCTTCTTCCCTTTCATTGAGAGGCTGTTTCAGTTCAGATAGACCGGGAGTTTCCGAATACTAGCACCAGGGCCAGGCCGGTCTCAGTGACGAAGGCTATGCAAATGGGAGAGTTGTCTGTGGAAACTAGGATCAAGGGGGTTGTGGAGCCTAGGTAGAATCAGAGGTACGCCTTCTAGGAACATTTCTGGACTATAATTTGAAAAGGTGCAGCCAAACATGTTTTTTCTCCATCTTGGTGTTTCATGCTTGTTGAATCATACAACAGGTTTATGTCGCTGCCTCCTGCTGTCTCCTCTTTCTCATATTCGACAGAAAGATGTGGAAAATATAAACCCTGATTTTATTGAGGTTCCCCAACACTGGAGGGGACAGGGACCCCTCCCTGTCCTGGTCGATGTTATGTAGATAGAGATATGGATACAGATGTAGATATAGATATATTCCTCCCATTGTTGAGAAAACATGCAGGAAAGGCATAAATTGTCCAGCCTTTTGAGTGGGAGGGTGAATGTTGTCTCTATATGAATGGTTGGATGTCTCTGTGTCACATTTCAATGAAGGAGTGAATGGTTGCAGCACTGTATCTTAGGCCCTCTGACTGGCTGGCCATCGGTCCTGGGGACCCTACCTCTCACCCGGTGCTGGCTCAGTGACAGCCATGAAAGTGAAGTGAGCTGGGATTCTGTAAGACCCTTATCCCTGGAGGTCTCTTTGGATGTTCACAGTTGAAGCACGACCTGGGATTACAGGTCTGGAGAACAGCTATGGATTGACTTTATTTTAAAGGAAGGCTCACCATGTTGACCTCGGAGATGCTGTCGATGCTCTCCACCTGGACATCGATGCCCACAGGGATGGCTGCCCCTGGAACCAGTTAGAGAATCAGCTTTTAAACACCCTGACACAGCTTTGGTCTTCAAGGAAAAGATTCTTTAAGTCATCATCACACATGCAGGAACATTTGTGATTATGAGAGCTACATGAATGCACTGCCGATGAACACATGAAGTCAGAGGCTTTCAGGGATGCAGTGCTCTCAGAAAGTCTATTCTGGGATGACTTCGGTAAAAATGATTTGCTCTGGGTGTTCATTTCTACGTCCCTGGTCCTCGCTGCCGCCTACCAGCAGCCATCCACATCTGTCTCCCTCTGCAGCGTCTGCCTCATTAGCAGCTAAAGCCTGGCCCACCACCGAAAGCAAACAACCTGATGTGGTCACACAAGCAGACCGAACACAAGTGAATCCCGAGCAGCCCGCCAGCTGCAGTCACAGCAGCTCTCCTTAAACTCGCCCCAGGCCCAGAAAACGAAGAACATTAGCCTGTTCTGCTAACTGCACGACAGATAGTCAAAGCTGCAAGGCTGCAGCTTTGGTAAGTTTTGACGTTATCTAAATTAACCTTTCCATGTGGATCAGGTCCTCTGAGGTCCAGTGAACTGTTGGCCAGCAGCTCTGTCACACTGTGAGCTGCATATGGAGAAGTCCAGAACAACCACCGTATGCGGTTCGGATGTACTGCATTATCTGGACTATAAGTGGCTCTGCAGTATAAGTCCTACCAGCCCAAAAATGCAAAATGAAGAAGAAAAAAAACATATAAGAAGCATTTGGGGGGTGTTATTTAATAAAACCAGATACCGAGAACGGACAATTCTTCTTGAAAGGCAAGTTCTAGAAACAATAATAGAATAGAGAACAGGCTGAAAAGGTTCCTCGTGTGTTAACATAGCTTATTAACAATTATTCAGATGACTATAGCGTAAACCAGGGGTGCCCACACTTTTTTGGCTTGTGAGTTACTCCTAAAATGACCAAGTCAAAATGATCTACCAGCCATAAAATTGATTCATATACATACACCAAGTATACTTAATGTTTAGAATATGTATTGTTTCCCTGGCACAACAGCATGAACAAGTATGGCACAATACAATTCTGTCCACTTTTGGCCATTACTTTCTTTTAATGACGTCTTGCACTGAATGGACTCAAACAAATGTCCACTAGTCATGGTATTCCGATCAAGATCTTGGATTGCGTGTCAATCAAGTGCGTCAACGCCGCAGTGGGGACGGATGATAAGCTAACGGGTATTTTTAATGACATGCGATCTACACACACGACTTGGACTGTCGTGAATTCCGTAGCTCGCGGTTGAGTAATTTTTTCATGTTGTGTGGTTGAGTTTTTGAAGGGCAGGGCTCCGCGATCGACCCGCCTTGCCTTTGCGATTGACCAGTAGATCGGGATCGACATGTTGAGCGCCCCTGGCGTAAACAATACAGCATAATAGGTTTAGCAAACTCGCCATCTCATTCCAAATCACTAAATCCATTGAATTCTTCATCCTCAATGTCACCTCTGAGGAGGTAGATGGTGCCGCTTCCTCTTCTGCGTGGCTGCCGTCAGACTCTGCATCAGTTCCGAGCTTCATCTCGCTTTTAGCCCACATTAGCTTCTTTGTTTTCTTCGTTGCAGTTAGAGTATCCTGCGCTTTTCGCCAGTCCCTCACAAGTTTCTCGCTCACTCCAAATTTTTTTTCTGCTGCTCGATGACAGCTTTCGGCTGCATATTTCACTAGTGGCAGCTTGTAATCTGCAGAATAGGATTTTGTTTTCGGGGGCATTTGTGTTCAGCATTTCTCCATTGTCTTTCTAAGTTGATGTTGAAATGTAAAATATTCGGGTACAAGAATAATAGGAGTAGCAGATACTTGCACACGCGGCCATAGCGCACTCTCGTGGATGTTAGCGTGAAAATAACCAACATGTGAAATGACGGTATATATTTTAATATATAAGTCGCCTCCGAGTATAAGTCGCAGGACCAGCCAAACCATGAAAAAAAATGTGCGACTTATCGTTCGAAAATACGGTAGTTTGACAAAACCACCAAGCGCAGCTGTTACACATGATGCGCACACACCACAGCAAACGACACACATTGGACACACAGTATCTCACGATCCACTTACAGCGGGAGATTAGTGAGATTATGCTGCTGTATTGCTAGCTTTGCTTACTTCATCTTTTCCTTAACAATATTATATTTCTGGAGGCCTCTCCGTCAAGGTGCTGTACAAGAGAGAGTGGAGAAGAGCAGGACGAAGGAATAACAACATGCTATGGGATTGGAAGCTCCTAGTAATCCTCCTGCATTTTTTTGGACTGTGGGAGCAACCCGGAGAACCCTGAGGAACCCATCAAAGACGGGGAGAACATGGAGAGACCAAACAGAAAGGCTCCCTGTGGGAATCCAACCAGGGATCTTCTTGCACCCCACCTCCAAAAAGAAGGAAAAGAGATGAAAATGAAAATAAAAAGACAGAAAGAATGAGAAAAATCCTGCAGAACAAGATCCAAGGCATGTCTCCTCATTCTTGGAGGGGTTAAAGTTGAAGTTGAGGTTCAAAATGCATTGAGCTCACTGCGCCAACAGGATCTGCTCGGGACACGAGCTGTGGGGTAGAACCCCCTGCAGAGTTTCGGGTCGGCTTAGACCCTCTGATAAGTTTAGACCTTCGGGTTGGCTGAGGCCCTCCGGTCTGCTCACACCTTCCAATCAGCCCAGATTCCTGGCTAAGACCTTCCGGTCGACTGAGACCGGAGGTTCAGACCCTTAGGCGGGGTCAGACCCTTCGGTCACAAGTCTTCAAAGTGTCTCTGAGACGAGTGTTCCGGAAGAGGGGAAAGTCCATTGCAGCTGTATAAACATGGGCTTATCATTCCTGTGAGTTTACACAGCGCAGGGGACTTTGATTCTTGATGGGAGCATAAAGCAGTTATGGGATGAATTAAAGCTTGAACAATAGCCGAGTTATTATTGTTCATGGCGCCATTACTGAGGACATCTTCCAGGATTGATGACGATGGAAGCTGATAACCATAAGGGATTGGATGTAAACTGAGGGACTGAATCCTCTGATTTCCTCAGCGGCCCGTCGGAGGTCGGCAACATCTCAGCCGTACTCCCAGAAATAATGTCAGACTCAACCCGACAGACTGACGACTACGTCCGGCTTATTCTCAAGTTTCATTCTCAACAGGCTAAGATGAGCTGCAGACACATTGTCCTCCTCTTTGCTTTTTTTATAGGTTTTATGTTATTACGCTTAAAGTAGAGAAAAAAACAATCAAAAAATGAAAATGACTTGTGACCCAAAAATCAGCAAATCCTTCTTGCTGCTCGTCTGGGACTCGCGGCTCTGCTTTGTCTGTGACCTCCATTTGAGCGCTCTTTACCAGGTCACCTTCCCTTTACTGTCCTGAAAGGTAAAGCAAATAAAAACTGCCCTTTTTACAACTTTGTGTGTGTGTGTGTGTGTGTGTGTGTGCGCGCGTGCGTGCGTGCGTGCGTGCGTGCGTGTCTGCGTGCGTGTCTGCGTGCGTGCGTGTGTGCGTGTGTCCGCGTGTCTGCGTGTGTGTGTGTAGATGCTGGATGTAAAGCAGGTTAATTCCACTTGAATGTTTGCAGGCTGGCAGCGCAATAAACACTTAATCTAATGAAGTCCATGTCGTAGCTGCTGCCATAAAGCTCAGCCGCAGGCCGGCTTTGTCCCCGGCTGACTCATGAAACCTCTGGCGGCTCAGACTCAACATTCAATTGCCCCGACAACAACTGCCGCTTGGTGGGAAAACACTGCACAGAAGGTCGCTCACTCTCTCCTCCCCTGGTGGCCCCCTTTTAGCAGCAGAAAGGAGGCCATGGGCATTGTCGGCCAAGGATTCGAGTCTCCCTAAATGCAAAGTAGAGTGAGGAGCTTAAGGTGAAGCCAGAGTCCTGTGACTGAGACAGGGGCCTGCTGCGGCCACGGCTTTGGGATGCGAGTTAGTGTTTCCTGAAAGTCTTCCTCGTCACCAAACTCCGGCTCATGGATACGGGGCATCTGTTGTCAGGAACGGTTGAGGACTCAGGTCTCCGGGTAAATGATGTCTGGCAGGAAAAAGTAAAGTCCTGCAGACAAAATGTTCTCTGCATAAAGATGTCTCTCTCTCTCTTTCACACACACACGCGCACACATGTTTTTTTTTTTCAGAGCTATGTGGATGCTTGCATTCTGGAAAGAGGTGTTACGTCAATGTAAGTTCTGCAGATATTCTCATCGTGTTATTTCTGTGGCTTAAATGTGTGTGACATTGACCTTTTATGAAGGAAACATATTCCAACTTTGCAATGCTGGGGCTGAACCGTCCAATCAGCTGAGGCCACGCCCCCTCTGCGACCCGCCACATCAACAATCGCCAAAAGAAATTCCAGGATTAGGCTGATGATAGTCTTTTGCTTCTGTTACCTATATGGCTGATGGGGGTTGCAGTGTGGAGCTCACACCCATGTTTGTCCAGCCAGACAGATGTATATTCTCAGAGGATTCGCTGCCTCCTCCACCCAACGGGGTCTCTCAGGACATCGGACTCTGCCGGAGACACGTGGTCAGGGCGTTTTTTGATCATAAAGGTTTCACACTCCTATGGGCTTGACCCACATGTGGAGGGAGCCCGGATCTCCGTCCAAGTCGGAAAATTACAGTGTGGAGAAATGCCACGGGGCTGCGGAGAAGCGCTTGTGTTGTCCCCGGGCCCCACCTCAGGCCAGAGGTTCAGGAGCTACGGTGCGGAGCAGCTTGGAAATGGCACCGTCCTGCACTCGCTGCAGTGACTTCATGAAGAAGACGAAAGAGGAAGAGTAGGGAGCGAACCTTCAGGGGAGCAACAAACCTCAAAGCAACACAAGAGCCATTAGTGGCATCCAAATGACAATCCAGCCAAAAAAACACGCCCAGAATTTCAAAGTAAAAGTGCAAAGAATGGAAGGAAGAGCCTGTCGCTGGAGGAGAGGCGACAGCATTGTCCTCTGTTTAACCCTTCAATCCTTGGTTTATCTCTTTGTGACAGGCTGCCTCCTGTCAACATCGAGATCAGGACCTCCAGTCCTGTGGTGGTGGTGGGAGGGGGGTCAGGGTTGTGAGGACAAATTATTGGGCAAACTGTTCGTCAAAAACCCTTGTTTTCTCTCCATGGAGTCAGCGATGAACGTTTCCCACACTGGAGACACCAACCAGTGTCAGTTGCGATTCCCAGCGGAGATGATCTTCCATCTTCTCTTCAAACCAATGCTCCTCATCAGCCCTACATCTAAAGCCATATAGCCATATTCGTCTTTAACATCTCCAGAAGGAGAACCTCGTTAGTCCTAGATAGTCGTAAGCAGTTGGGGATTATTTGAAATATTATAAAAATATTGCAAATTGTTTCTGGTGTTGCTCCACCCATCGACCCGTTGTAACGTGGAGCTCCGGCCTGCTGTCCTCCCCTCCAATCATCTCCTTGCTGAAACCCGTGTTTGCATGCATTGTGACGAGTGGTCGAATCATGATCTTCATTTCAAATATCAGTGTGATTCCCAACCCCTCCATCTGCTCCAGACCTGGAATATAATCCAGATTAATGCATGCGAATCCCCCGACCCACACAATGGCAGCACGCACGCTCACACTTGTCCTGTGGCAAAACCACATGTGAGCACACACAATCCCATTTCACACAGCACAAGTCTCACTGCGCTTTAAACACACTAAGGCCCAGAGACTGACACACACGCACACACAGCCTCATGCTGCTACACAATGGTGTTATCTGGGTCAGCCTTTGGTGATTTTTGGATTGTCACATCCGTTGTCTGGGTGACCCAGTGCCCATCGTCACATCAGCAGACCAGCGGAGCCGTCAGCGTCATCATCATCATCATCATCATCATCATCATCAACAGCTAAATTGTGATCAGTTCTCGTGTGTGTGTGTGTGTGTGTGTGTGTGTGTGTGTGTGTGTGTATGTGTTAGAGAGAGAGAGAGAGAGTGAGAGAGAGACAGACAGACCTCCAAAGCCAGGTCTCATGGCAAAGTCGTGCTCCTCGATCCTCAGCAGCTGCTCACTTTTGATCAGCAGTGTTTTGGTGCTGTCCTGCTTCTTCAGCTTATAGTCGATTCGTCTGCAAAATGAAAATAGACACAGACACAGTAAGTGTCTCGATGTGGTATTTAGAGAGGAGACGCTGAGATGTTGTTGCAGAAGACATATTCTGACCAAAACGTGCTGAACGTTGATGCAAAGCAGCCGGTTTATGGACAAATACAGTGAATGTACCTTAAACCTGCCACTCAAACTGATTAATCGATTGATTGATTGGGAGCAGAAGGAGAAGCCTCTTGGCTGGGGAGTCATGAACATCTAAGTTGTGTCTCGCTGAGCTTAGTTTTAAGGCTCTGGGTGTTCCCACGCAAACACGACCTGACACCTGAACCCTGAACCTTTGACACCTGTTCAAAAAAGGTGGAGTCTAGTTCGAGGTTTGCTGTGGTGTGGTGAGTTTATTGGACGGTCCAGAACTCGGTGAGAACTCGGTCCAGAACTCGGAGAGCCTGCTGACACAGAGCAGGTCCGGGACCACAGACTAACCCAGACTGAAGGGCTGGAGAACAGATATGCCCAGTCCCAGGGCTGGGATCGGACGGCTCGTGATTAAATACTATTGTGGATGTATATTCTTGTCAGTCCTGAGCAAAAGGTAACTGTCTGTACACAGGAGGGTGAAATCAACAGGGGGCAGAGACAAAGAAGTGACATTCAGGCAGGAAGCTAGGATCAGCAGGGGATAGGACACTGGAGATGCCCCAGACGTGCCATGGCAAATGTTTTCCACACCTGAGCAGGCGTGTCTGCTCTCAATGGTCTGCAGCATTCAGTTTGTGTTTGCCTGCGTGCTGCTGGCCTGTCGTCATAGAAACAGACTGTCGTGGTTGAGCTGCTGTGTGTTGGCCTCTCAGCAGTCTGATTAGACTAAACACACTAGCATTTGTTTGTTGTCCCTCTTCCTTTCTTTTTCCTCCTTCCTCTTTCATCCTTCCCACTGCCAGCTGCAGGTGAGGCATGTCTCCACTGTCCTCTGCTGAGAGAACTGCCCAGGAGCAGGCGGTGAACCTCTTTCATCAGCTGTTCCTTTTAGAGTGGATCGAAAGGAGGCTCGGACCGGTGAGGTCTTACTCCACTGTCATTCAAGATTTACGGACTGAAAGCACAATATTTTGACAGCTGTGAGACATCCATCCATCCATTCTGGATTGTCCTTGTCACTTTATCTTTATCCAATAATAAAAATTCAAAAAATGTAATCAATAGATAAAAATAATGAAAGAACTCCCCAAATCAAAAAGCCACCTTAAATAATATGTATCATTATTAGGATTATTTTTATTACCGCTTTTCCTTCTCCACTCTGTGGTGATATGTTGGGGAGTAGACATGGTCCGAGCCGGGCTGTGCTGCCCACAGCTCCTCCACCAGTCCACCAATCATAAGTTTTCAGTCATTAGTTTTCAGGTTAACTTCCAGGTTAACATGGTTACTGCTGCCTTGGCAACCAGAAGAGTTAACGTGAGACACGGAATGAGAGAAGCCCTCTCGAGGATCTGCAGCCGCAGTGGAGAAAGCACACCTTTATCTTCATCCTGTGGACACTGGTCTTCAGCCTGAGGGCTATCAGCTGATCGCAGGCCAAAGCTGGTTCCAGCGGTCCAAATGGAAAGATTCTACGAGGAGCTAGTCCTCTGAACAAAGTATCACAGGGGAAACTTTGCCGAACAACTCATCAAATCAGAACATGAGGCTTGGATTCCTGGTGTTTTTCTGCCCGTCGATCTTGATCACTCTGCACATCTGAACATCAATCCTTCAACTCTCCGTCAGCCGTCCGCCATCACAGGATGGCAGCGCCTCCTTTCACCACCACACACACACAGGAAGGTAGAGAGGCAGCGCCCCGAGGCCGCG
Organism: Fistularia tabacaria; assembly: GCA_901007705.1. Taxonomy (NCBI): domain Eukaryota; kingdom Metazoa; phylum Chordata; class Actinopteri; order Syngnathiformes; family Fistulariidae; genus Fistularia; species Fistularia tabacaria. Next base: position 1,915 of record CAAKHD010001474.1, on the reverse strand, counting down.
GTGCCTGAAAACACACTCAGCCAGCAGGAACGCACAAGCCTTAGTCACTGTTCGCAGGGAAAAAAAGAAAAGTCTCCGCTGATTGTTTGTTTTGGACAATTTTTTGGCAGAGTTTGGACTAAGGTGGGGTTGAGGTACTGAATCTTTCAGGGCTCAGTACTCCAACAAGGGTAACTGTGCAGACCAGTGTGTGTGTGTGTGTGTGTGTGTGTGTGTGTGTGTGTGTGTGTGTGTGTGTGTGTGTGTGTGTGTGTGTGTGTGCGTTCAATCACACACCGGGGGTGTGGGGGGGTGATCTCTGGGGTGTGTGGAGATAAAAGGGCTCAAG
>CAAKHD010001473.1:1885-19988 GCA_901007705.1 Fistularia tabacaria | reverse complement strand
GGGTCCTTTGGCACCGGGGAACCCAAGCGCTGCTGCAGTGCTACATGACCACGGCGCAGGAAGTCGTTGCTGTGCCGGTTCGAGTGCACGCCGGTACCCGGAGAGAGTCCCCGCGCCGGGGCCCAGTGTGCCGGGCATGCAAAGGACGGGCAGCCCCGCTGCTCGCTCTCCGCTGCCCTCTCATCCATCTTCATCCCACCCTCATCCCTCCGTCCTCTGACTCGACTGCGCTCTCAGACTGCGAATCTCATTTTTTCCTTTTTTTTTTTTCATCCCGCAAATCAGGATGTCACTGTCAAAAATACGGCAGTAATGCATCGGTCTCCTGGGAACCAACGACTATTTATTTGTGATAAAAAAAACAAAAAAACAAAAACAAACCTCCGAATCGCAGATGACACGACACGATGGCTTCTGCCGCCGAGACACGCGTGTAAAAAAAAACCCACATCTGCGATTGCTGACACACTTCTTTCGACTTACAAATTGGCCCTGCTTCCAAAGTCCACGACCGACACACACACACACACACACACACACACACAAACACACACGCGCGCGCGCGCACGCACACACACACACACACACGCACACACACACACACACACACACACACAAAAAGGAGATCGCTTTGCATATTTTGGAAACCCATGACAGAGGCAGTTCTGGGCCGTTTAGCGGATGCTGAGTTGGCTGCGAGTGACTCGGTGCGGTGCAATATAACACAAACCCCAGAGCGCTGACTTTCGAATGATGTGAAAATCATTGTTTCCCCGCACGAATGACGGCGTAAACGCGCCTCCGAATTCAGCCAGGACGACGCGAGTGCTGAGAGATCATGAAATATCTTCGTTTCCTTTCCTCGTTGCAAAGGCGGCCGGATTAATAATACATGCGGAGGCATTAGTCCTGGTTAGTTTGGGAGGGGGATGTTTGGGTGGATGGTGCACACGCAGAGGATGCCCTTACGGTCATCTGACGCCGCGGTCATGCAGCTGGCGGCAAATGAAGGACGGGGTCTGCGTAATAAAAAAAAATAAATAAAAAAAAGTCCGTTCTTTCATAATCATATATATTTCTCAGAGTTCTCACAGGAGGGACACCTCGGTGTTCCTTCTCTAATAATTGGACAGGGGATCGATGTTGCCTAGGCGACGGAGGGGGGCGTGTGAAGAAGAGCCAATCGTGACAGAGTCGCTCAAAAAGGGAAGGCGCACGCTCAGGGAGCAACAGCATTTAATCATTTAGAAATATTGCCTTTACGGCAAAGCCCGGCGATGACTACATGCATTTGAGAAATGCGATGCAGCAAATACCAATGCGTTCTTTCGCATTGAGAAAATACTCAGTTGGTTCTGAAACTGTAGGGGCTGTGAATCGTCAACCACTGTTTGATCAAATGTTCATTTAAATGAATGAAATGCCCGCGCAGGCGTGCAATAAATGCTCCGTTTGGCTGCGCGGATGAAACGAGGCTGATGATAAATAAAAAGAAAGCGAGCTCGAAATGATTACTTTTTCATTCCGACAGATCTGCCAAATCATGCCGCTGATTGGTTTGACAGCATGTCGGCGTTAGAGCCGCGTCTGAAGATCGATAGAAAAAAAAAAAAAAGGATCGTTGGTAAAAGTCTGGAGATGGATCGTGTGCAGGTGATGAAAACAGGGTGTAAGAATGTCAGGGCGAAGGGGCTTCAGAGAAAGAAAGAAAAACAAAAAGTAATGACTGTAATGAAGGCGTGAGTCACACACACACATACACACACACACACACACACATACATACATACACACACACACACACACACACACGCACACGCCGAATTGATTTGCAGCAGCCCTCCAGCCAGCCTCCATAGCTGCACCAGCTCCCTTCGCCTCGGGATATGTAAGAACACAGTGTGCTCTGCCTCTGCATACACTAACACAAACCTGCACACATGAGCAAACGCACACGTACGCACACACGCGCAGGCACACACAAGCACACACACAAGCACACACACACACACACACACACACAACGAAGGAAGGAAAAACAACCATGGGTTCAGGTCAGTCATCACTTTGCACCGCATTATATAAGCAGTCTGCAGGGACGCGCAGACTGCAGACCTTCTGCCTCCACTGGCCTTCGCATGCCTTGGCGGGGTCTTAAATTTGAGCGCAGCCGTGGGAAACGCAGCCCGGCGTTTGTGTGACTTTCCGCACCGATGCCGTTTTCGCAGCGAGCACCTGGCTCGGTGCAGCTTCAGCACCACGGAGAGCTCTCGCCTCGGGAGAGGTAGCGGACCGAGGGTGTGTGAAGCCATGTTTGAAAACACACATATAGATGACTTGACTGGCAGGGTGAAAAACAACAAGGAGAAGATATAACGGCCTCGGGGTTGGTTGGTTGGTTGGTTGGTTGGTTGATTGGCTGGTGAGAGGGGTTGCTGTCCCTCCACCGTCTTCACAGATCCCTGGCCGATGCGTGTTCTGGGTTGTACCTCGGTGCAGCCACTAAACAGAATTCGGGCCTTTCTGAATGAATGCACATTCCGGTACCGGGGAAGCGAAGACGACAGGGGAGACAGTTGTTCACGGCGGGGTCTCGGCTCCTCAGAGCGACGGGGTCGGCACACGGCGAGCGCCAGTGACTTATTTGATTATTTATCTGGTCATGTGTAACACCAAGCACTTTGGTTACGTAAGTTCGCCTCTCGGGGGGAAGTGAAGTGTTTTAAGCGGTGAAAGGGAACCGTCCGTGTCTTCTCCGCTCTGTGTGTGATGATGTGGATATAGTTGTTGTCGTGCCGGTTCAGGGCTTGTGTGCGTTCAGGTTTATGGCAGAAGCACGGGAGCTCATGCAGTATGCACACCATCGAGCCCAGCGTCATATCTTGTGAATATAAAACAGGATGGGATCCATCCCGTTTGGTGATGGAGAGGTATTATCGTTCAGAGGAGCAGCTATCGGTTACTGACTCGAAATAAAATTATGTGCTTGTAAACAGCCAAAGAGACAATGTTGCCCGTTAAATCGTTCTATAGAGACTATTTTCGCAGTTACTGTGCAGGTTTACAACCTCAGACGCATTTTGTTTTGGTTCAGCTCTTTGCGTTTTATTTATAAGTCTGAGCACAACAGAGTAGCTGCAGCACCCACCGGAGCTATTTCCATTGGAAAATATACGGAGATAAATAAATGAAATGCAATTTAGCTGAATGTTGCAGGGCTCTTGTCGTTTTCTCTGTACTTGGTAGCCAATAGGTAGTTAGCAACTGGAAATGGAATAGAATATAGAGTAGAATATTCCTTTAATCGTCTCACAGCGGGGAAATTTCAACCACCAACAGCAGAGAGCGGACAGTGCAAGGAAAGTTATCGAAAATAGAAAAAAAACAAGACAGAAGAATCAACAATAACCAGTGCTAACAATACATTTAAACTGGTAGGGCTCGAATGAACAAGTTGCATCGAAGCAGTATGACGACATATAAACAGTATATACAGAATAAACAGTATAGACATGTGCCAAGGTTGTGACTAGCGGCGAACAACAGCAGCACTTGCAGTGGTAGCAAGTACTGCTACCTTGACAGGAATTGCCTGTGTAAGAAAAATGCAAATTACGTCCAGACTTATCTATCCGTCCATCTAGATGTACATATAGCATTAGCTAATCTATAAAAAATATCAGTAATCTTACTGATATTCATCTCTGTCAGTCAGTCTGGTACGGATGTCATCATTTTCCCTCTGGGATCGTACTTTTTCCAGATGCAATTGCAGACGAGAAAGACCCTCGGAAATAAGTAGAGTGCGTTTGGGAGTCGAGGGCGAGTGCGAATGTGCAAACAAAGAAGGAACGGGGAACATGAAATGTTGGAGGACCAGGGAGCGTGTGTTTTCCGGCAGAGCTCACAATAAATTATTTTGCTAGGCATGTTTAAATTGGGCGCGTGCGCGCACACACGCACACAGCCATTATAGGAACACACTGCCTTTGTCTGCATCTTGAGACCAAATGTCATCCTTGGTGCATATTTGTGTCCCTGCATATGGTTTTCACATGCATCCCATTACTAGCCAGATGCCAAAACAGATAAGCGCCCATATTGTAAATTTTTCAGTGTTGACCCAAGTCCTGTTATTTCTCTGGCTTTTGCCATGCAACACGAATAGTTGCTGTTTTATTTATGAAAATAAGAAATATATTTATTTATATATACATACTGTATATAAATAGCAGACCACCACATCACACCCGACTGCCGCGCAGTGACCGTGAATCCATCCTACGTTCACATCCCGGGTGACTGTGATGATGATGATGGATGATGGATAATGGAGTGTGTCTATGAAGGTTCTCAGCCATGGCTGCTGGACTTAGTCTCATCCCACTTCAGAAAGACTGTGGGGCGTTTGGGCAGATAAGTGCTGGGGGTGGGCACTGGTCTAAGCTGAAAGGGGTTCTTTATCTTAATGAGTGTGTTGCTGTGCAGAAATTGGGTTGGATGGGTTTGTTATGCTAATGCGTGTGTTCTTTTTGATCCAGACCAATGGCCGGAATAGTTTATTTCCGGCCAACATTTTTTAACTTCTGCAGATATTTTGTATCATAGCAACATTAGGGCCTCAGAGGGGCCGCGCCTGTCGAAGAGACCCTTCAGAGGAGCACCTGGCGTTTGAGCTGAGGTAAAAATGCTTTGGTGGACCTAGAACCCCCGAGGCGAGTCCGATGCATTCATCCCAACGTGCGCCTGGGATTTTAAACGAGTCCACGCTCAAAGAGAAAAAATTCCAGTAATTTTGATTTTCATTGAGGATAGCGACACACCAGCATACGCAGGTGTTCTCCGAAAACGCTGTTTACCTTTATCCGTCCCGTGTGCTTGGGCTTTTTGCAGGTTGTGCGTGCACGCAAGCATGTGTTTGTGGGTATGCGTGTGCGGCTGTGTGCATGCATTAGAATTAAACAGCCATATCTTTCCAATGAAACCCATTTTTAAAAGAATACACTAGAAGACCTGTTGCATTTTATCTTTCTCGTCAGAAATTGTCGGGACACTTGCTTGCTGTTTGTATTCATATTATAAAACTGCTTTCCGGTGCAGTCGTTTCCCGGCTTGACTGAGTCGGATGTTCGATTTTATCTGCCTGATGTTGTGACTGTAAAAACAAACCGTTGCTCTTCTTTTGCACTCCATAATAATCCTGCAAATGGAAGATTTCCCTCTAAATTATGGGCTGTGGAGTGCAGAACGTAAGCCAGCACTTGCCCCTTGTCTCTTCTGCAGTGCTCCGTGCTTACATTAGCTATGTTTTAAATGATTCAGTGCTGTGTTAAGTAGCCTAGTATTGCCAGACAAATTTACTTGTCCTGGTCCCCCGCTGGGTGTTCAAGATGGCTGTGGCCCACACACTGCTGCGCACGTGATTCGCAAGACCAACAAATGGAGCGAGTAAAAAGAAAAACAATCGGAACGCGTGTACCCGTCAAGGCGACAGAAGGCAGGATACATCCCAGAGAGACGGGAGACATGTGAACAGACCGCTACCGAACGGGAAGTCTTGCGAGCGCATTCTTCAAATGTGTTTTTTTGCCGAAAGTTCAAAGTAAATATAGCACGGAGCTGACGCGGTCCCCCGCAGCAGTGGTCGCCATCTTTCCTAGCGACGCTCAGGCCATTCCTGCTAATCAGTCGCTAATGGCCTGTCCACGCTTCCAGCCCGCCCTGCCCCGCAAAGCTTGTGATTTGAGCAAAAGCTGTGGAAATTGGCAGGGGTGGGAGGGGCCCCGGAGCCACCGGCGCGTAGGCGGATTCATGTCTTTGCAGTTCCTGCGACTGGCGCATTAACATTTCTTTAATCAGTGAAAATCACAACTAAAATAATGCAATAAAAATCAAAGGGCGGATATTTATGATATTCACGGCGCTTCGGTCGCGGGCCCGGCCTGGTTTGTTCGAAGGAGGGACGTGACAGGCCTGTGATGCTGATCCGGCGTGATTCCCCTCCCCAGCTCCCACTCCCAGCTAATGACAGTTATCATGGTTTTCTCTCCGTGGGCATGTGGAGAGGACGAAAACCGGCAGAGGATAGAGAAGCCCGGCATTAATTATGTTGCACTGCTCCCCTCCGCTGTCAGACCTTCTCAGGAGTAACATATTTGTGTACAAATGAGAGTTTATAAAGCGCCTCCTCTTTTGCACCCCGCCGCGTTCAGCTCCCTTTCATTGCGTCTCGATCTTAAATGCTTTGTGGCCCCGACACCCTTTCCCCATTTCATTAATCCTCGCGCTTTTTACTCAGGCCTTTCTCGTCCTTTCCTTCTCAACATTGTTTGGTTTCCTCTCCTCTGTTCTAAGGCACGATGTGTCCCCTCTTTATGTAAACAACGGCTGTCTCGTGCTTTCCTCTGTAGTCAGAGCAACCTTTCCTGGATTGTAACACACACAAACACTATTCATACAACAACTATTTCTGAAACAGGTGTGAGACCACATCCTGGCGGCAAAGACGCGCTGCTTGAGCCATGAATAGATCCACAGCCTTGTTTCTTTTGGATTTTATAAACACGCCATGCACCAGGAGGCCATTTGTAATCTCGGTTCCATCGCGGACGGGGGTCATTCTGCAGCCTGACCCCTGGGAGTTTTGCTGAACGGAAACGTCACGTCCGAGGTTGACGGCGCTTTCCTGGCGGCTGCGCGTCAACCACCGTCACTGTACTTCCTGCGTGTGTGTGAGTGTGTCCTCTCATGTGTGTGTTTGTGTGTGTGTGTGTGTGTGTGTGTGTGTGGAAATGACTTTGTGCAGCACCGGCCAGGCAGATGGAGCACTGTTCGCCCCTGCGGCGTTGTCCTACATGTAAACTCCAACTAAAAAGAAATTTGGGGGCTCTTATTATTAATCTGTGTTTTGTCTCACTGCACGTCAAGCGGCACAGACACGCATCACACAGACGGAACGATACGTTTAGTGCTGATGGACGGATGGATGGAGAGTTTCAAAGTTCCGTTTCCACGATCCACGCGGTCAAACGTCCGCGTCAGAGCTAAGCCCCTGCAGCCGAGTGCCCGTCTCGCCCTCTCCTCCTCGCTTTTCCTTCGAGATGTGTTTGCAGCGGTGTGTAGTTTGGCAGGGTTCCCGCCCTGCAGCACCGCAAAGGAAGAGAGAGGTACGCGCGTGTGCCTTTCTGCACGCAGCGGCGACGCTATCGGTACATAAACAGTGCACGGAGGAGGGGCGAGAGAGGAGCAACGCAGAGGGAAAGATAGAATTACGTGTGTTTTTCTCGTCTTAATGAAAGCATGTCATTTGCATGTTTTATTAGAGCAAATCCTCATGCATTATATTAAGCGTTACTGCTGTCAAGGGCAGAAACACATGTGATGCTGTTGGTTGCCATGGCAGTGAGGACCACCATGAAAGCATGTCATTCGTATGTTTTCTTAGAGCAACTCCTCGTGCATTGTATCAATAGGTTACAGCTGTCAAGGGTAGAAAAAGATGTGATGCTGTTGGTTACCATGGTAGTAAGGACCATCAGCTCAGTGCCAGGTCCAGAGAGGGGTTAAGTGAACGCTCTTATGTACATGTTTGAATATGCGCCCCTCTGCGACGCGTCCGTCCAATCTGTCTCCCCTGTATCATGGAGCGCTTTTTAGGCAGCGGCTGCAGGAGCCGATGTTCATTCGCTCCAGCGGCTCGCTGCAGCTTGCACAGCAACAGCGAGCCTTACCTCGCCGGCGCGCGCCTTATTTATTATTCACCGTGAAAAGCCCGGTAGCCTCTGCCTCGCACGCCGCACGCCCCCTATCTCGCACTGCTACGAAAGCATATGCCACGATTTCGACGACGAGCTTCCCCGTTCCGTGCTGGCGTTTTTGTTTTTTTTTTGCTCCTCGTGTCAAAATTTCGTTCCTTTTCCCGGCGTCGCATACGAGGCAGTCAAGGGGATTAAACCCACCCCGAGAACAAAGTCATGCCAGACTGACTAAGACACAGCGGTGGGAGGAACACCTTCAGCGGCAAGGTGATAAAAAGGCAAAGGCGATTGCCCTCTCACCCTCTCCTTCACTCATCCTTCTTTCCTCTTCCTGCCACCTTTCATCCCACTTTGCCCTTCTCATTGTCAGACGAAAATTGTGTGGTTGACGGGGAGGGAGGCTTTATCTCCCGCTCTCCTTCCTCCTGTCAGGATGCTGCTCATATGCCTCCAGTCCTTAAGACTTTCTTTTTAATAAAGCGTGTCTGAGCCCAGGTTTAAGTGCTTTTTTTTCCCCCCATTTTTAATTTTTTTCTTTGGCAATGCGGCCGCCGAAGTGACGTGTGATTCTGTAATATTCATGGCAGGCCCAGGGTCGCCGCTCTCTCAGAAACCCGTCGGGATCGAGAGGCATTTGGATTCTCTCGACGTCTGGAAAGTAGCTCCGCTGATCTCATGAGGAAAACTATATTAGATTTTCCATTGGTCAATAAGGACTCAATAAAATTTGATCTTTCTGTTTTAGATAAAACTGCGATATCAGACTGATTTGAATCCCTTGGAATGGCCTCGGATAAGCTTTTATGTATTGGAACGTGTGTCGTACTCAAGCGTTTTGCTGATGAGTCAGTTCAGATTCGTGTTCTCGGCCGAGACTGTGCAACGCCTTCTTTAGATCCTACAGCTTTTGACCAGCTCTCACCCCTTTGATCACACCGATAAGGCACTGGCTACCTGTTATTATTTAACCAAAGGACACAAAATGAAGGGAAAAAAACAACACTTTTGGGGGCGACCATCGGTTTCTCTATAAGTTCTGTGTGAGGAGGTCCGGATGGGCAGAGAAGTATGATAGAGCGGTGCAGGACATGTATGACAGCTGTGAAACAGTACTGAGGACTTGATGGTTGAGGTGGGAGTGCATCAGGGAGCAGCTCTGAGCCTCTTCTTCTTTGCTCTTGTGATGCTCACAAGATGCTCTTGGACTATGCTGTTTGCAGATGATAGTGGGGTCTCTAGCAAGAGCAGGTGGAGGAGAATCCAGAGTGTTGGAGTGTTGCCCTGGAGGAGACAAAGAAGGTGGAAGATTTTAAGTACTCAGGGTCAACTGTCCAGAGCTATGGAAAGCATGGAGAAGAGCTGAAGAAACGGGTTCAAGCAGGTTGGAATGGAGTATCAGCCAGAATGAAAGGAAAGGTGTAGAGCAGGGGTCCCCGGACCGGTACCGGTCCGCGGATCATTTGGTATCTGTCCGCAAAAAAACTCTTTCTCGGTACAAATGGTAGTTTTTTCATGAAACCTTCCAGATCTTATTTTGAAAAACGTTTGTTTCCGCCTTCGCCTTGCTGTCGCACTGAACTCCGTCGCGCCATTTCACGCATCAGCTACCGCAAGCTAGCCCTTGAAAAAAAAAAGAGACGGAAACAAAAGTCGCTGGACAGCTTTTTCGGGAGGAAACGAGCAAACAATGAGACCGCAGAAGTGTGGCAGACTGCAAAAGCAACTTCTCGCTAACCGAAACAAGACTACGGAGTAGACTGGATACATGTAACACAATTCGAGTGTCACTGTCTCCCATCACCCCCAGACGGGACCGGCTAGTAGCCCAAGGGCTCCCACTGACTCTACATTATGGTGAATTTATATTAAAGTGCAAAATTATTGTAACTGCCTGATATAAAGTGTAATGGTTGTATTCAGATTAAAAACTGCAAACTGACAAAAGTTTTTATAATTTGATACCCGCGCCTCCAGCAGGTCCACGGAAACCTTTTCATGCATAAAACTGGTCCCTGGTACAAAAACCAGGAGCGGTTGGGGACGGCTGGTGTGGAGGATGGAGTTGAGACCATGGCCATGTTGTCTGATTTAGACACAGTGAGGAGGCAGAGCTGGAGGGAGCAGAGATGAAGATGCGGAAGTTCTCTTTGGGAGTGAGGAGGATGCATAGGATCAGGATCTGTTTGTTCTTGGCTGGATCCGTCCTAATCCACTCAGAGAGACCGTCCTTGGACCTTGCCGTGGAAGAACAACACCCGACCCGGATCCGATCGACCGAATCGAACAGGGATCCATACCCACCCCAGGTCGGGTTCTTCCCCGCCGTAGGAACCTGCGGCATCCTGTTTACACCGTTTCAAGCATTTTATCAATGCGGGGGGAAGACGCTGGTCGGCGAGGGAGGCGACAATCCCAAACATCTCACCGGCCCCAAGGAGCGCCCACCGTGGCAGCCCGGTCAATATTTTCCTGGAATAATAACACCTCGTCCTTCAGTGAGCACTGAGTCACAGCCCGTGACACCACGAGCGCTGCCTCTCCTCCTCTTCCCTTCCTTGTCACTGACGTATATCCGTCGGTTAGAGGGTTCACCTCGGCTATTGATTTAATTTGGATTAAAAAAAATGTTTGCAGATTGAAAGCTTATTTACTAGAATCAGCGTTGGGGGAAATTTAGCTTTGTTGATAGAAGGGGGAAGGCTAATCCTCCTAGATTAGGGTGGGAGGCAGAAGCTTTAAAAAGAAAAGCGTTTTCTGCAGACGGTCCTCCTCAACGTGCACCCCTGCCACCACCCGCTCAGCATGTGAGTGCACAGCCATGTTGCATTCGGGAAAAGGGCGCCGCACGCGAATCGCAACATCTCAGTGGGTTCTACAGAATTATCTGCGGTTCACAGCTGCAGCGGATAATACTTCATTAAAACGGCGGGGAGAGAAGAAGAAGTGGTAGTAAAAGTAACCTTGCTGTAAAAGACAATCTACTAATAGGTGTCGGTCAGCAAGATTTTTATCACAATGATGTGCGGGATTGTCGTTGACGCACACACACACACGCACACACACACACACAGACACACACACACTCACATAAATCTGAATATCTCTTGAATGGCACGTGCAGCCTGCACGGCACACGGCCTCCTTTCATGGGGTTTGACCCTTAAGGCTCCGATTTGTACAGAACGCTCCCGCTTGGACGGCGGGAGGCCGGCGGGTCCCAACCAGTGTGTTTCCCACAGTCAAATGGGTCAGGACCGCTGGGTCTCAATCAGCGAGGCAGAAAAGAATCCACAAACAAGCGTCACACACACACACACACACACACACGCAAACACGCACACCGCGACTCCCTGGAAGAGCCAATCAGCTGCACAGCCTGAGCGCCGGTCTTAATGGTGGGAGTTGGGGTGAGAAGCGAGCTGCTCTCTTCTCACAGGTACTTTACATTTGCTCTTAAATTATAATTTTTTTTTTTTCCCACCCAGAATTAACGTATGCTCCTCCTGCGTGACACTGATGATGCTCATCTGCCTGCTCTGGGATGGCGGAAATGTGTCGCCTGGTAACCAGATCAATCTGCTGGCCTCAAATTATATTTTATGTTGCATATCCATCAGTACATAGATCGACTCCGCCCGGCGGTTTAGTCAGTTTTCGAAATACCAGCTCAACTGCAACTTATTAACTGTATATTTTAAAACATTTTTTTTTTTTCAAGGACAGCCAATAGCTACTCCAAAAAACTGGAATCGCTCGCGGTGCTTTTGACAAGAAGAAACGTGATCATTAAGTCGTGCGTTTACGTTCACCGAGTCTCAGCATTTTGTCCATTGTTCCGTTGCTCCGTCACGCAATCCATCTCCCGACGGTCATGGGGCCAAAGGTTCCTCTGCTCTGATTGGATCCAGGTCCGGACATAATGCCCAGGGCTGTTTGGTCTGGAGTTATTGTTAATTTCCCTTAGGTGATTTGTTCAGCAATAGCAGCCGTGAAACGCTTGGCTCTGTGACCGAAGCAAAGACGCTGACAAACCGAAATAGCAAAGTAACGGCACCTTCTCATCTGAAAGCCTGATCGGGGTGGAGGGAGATTATATTTCCGTCACTTTATATTCTGTATATTCAAACATCTTTGGATTTCAAAATATAAATAGCACGATTGAATTGCCAGCAGGTCATCATTATTATCATCATTATCGTCATCGTCGTCATCGTTATTATTACATCATCATGAGCTCTAAAGTAGTGGTTAAATGAAACATGTGCTAATAAACCAAGCATTGGTTTATCGGCCGTATCAAACCACAATCCAATACTCGGTCTTCCCCTTTGACGTCCCTTCTGGTTGTTTATCCTCCTCCAACCGTAGCGTCTACCGGTTATTTTACTCAAGTGGGCCATCGGACGAAAGGTGGAGTACGCCCTCGACGTACATAGGCGTTCAGTCTGTCACCTACAAATGAAATTTAGGGTCTTCGATTATCCTGCTGCCTGTTGCCGAACTCCGCATTGAGAGAGCCGAGTCGGCCAGCGGGTTTTAAAACCAAGACCTTGGGGGCCGTGAGGTGAAGGGGCTAATCGCTGCACCACATGACCGGATGAACTCTGCCTTGTTTTGTGTGTGTGTGTGTGGGTGTGTGTGTGTGTGTGTCAAGTGTGTTCCTATATGCTTGTTAAGTTTCATAGGGTCAAAGGAGGCTGAAACTGTGGTAGACTCCAGTAAAACAGGGCCAAAAGGTTGAAGGCCAGTGCATAATAATAATAATAATAATTACAAGTAATGGTTTTTGAATTACTTTTTTTATCTTTATTGTTTTTTTTCACAAAACCCTCCTGGTTGTGTATTTTTGTGCGCTGACCCTGCTGACACGGCCTACTAGCTTTTATATTTAAGGACACATTGGTGCAACTGCTGCACGGAGACACGCTCCACGAAGAAAGCGGGGATGAAACAAGGATGCCGAATCTCAAACCTTCAGCGCTGAAATGCTAGTAATAATAACCCTCATTTTTTTTAAAGTGAGCATGATCCGGAACCCCAGTTATGTTCCTCGAATCCATATGCTGTCGGGCAGTTTGGGTCGATAAGCGAACAATCATCCCGCGTGAAAGAGGTCTATTCTTAAAAGTAATGTAGCTCCCGATTGGAGACTATGAAGGGGGCTAATATTAAAGAGACCGGGATGCAACACAAGGCAAACCCATGAAAATTGATTACACGGTAACTCATTTTAAACATTACACGGTGCCCGAGAGACCGATGCGCTTATATTTCCCCCGGGGGGATTCCTATGAAACTGGAGCTGCGGCGGAGCTCTCGCCGTCACTCTGAACGCACCGCTAATGGCTAATGAAGTATCCGCAGGAGAGTCCGACGCTGCCTGGGGTCGAGGTCTCTCACAGCAACAGGTCTAAAAAAGTGCAGCAAGGAAAAGCCGCTGTCCTCAAAAAAAAAACATGAATTTAAAGGTTAATCATGTGATTTCAAGCTGGATGTGTCCACAGAACATCACCATTTACTGACAGTGATTGTGGTGAATGTGCTGCTTGGACGTCTCCCTGGATGCGGATGGGCGGCGAAAGAGGGGACTGTTTTTTTTAGTTTTTTTTGGCTAAAGCACTCCCGTGTTGGCGTTGGAATAAATCGAAGGAGTTCCAGTAGAACAAGGAAAGCGGTTTCCGTATTGTATTTTTGCTACGCCTCATTTCCAGCCACCTGTCTTTTGCCAGGTAATGTATATAAATAGAAGGCTATTTGGTGAACCAGGAAACCAACAGTGAGACTTGTACTTCGATGCATCGTCAGGAAATAAAAGTAAATTGCCCAAACTTCCCTTTTTTTTTTCTCGCTCTTCTATTTTTCCTTTTTTCGGCCGTCCCGTCTCTCGCTCCCTCTCCGTCTCGGGAGTCTTTCCGCCGTAAATCAAATCTTACGAAGGTTCTCCAGACCGTCACATCTGGCCGTCTCCTCGAGCACTGCGGGCCAAACAGGCACATGTGCGCAGCACATATGTGCACGGGAAGAGCGGGACGGACAATCGATCGCGCAAATGAAATCACTCTATCCAGGGACTTTGTGTCTCTCTTTAACTCCTGTAACTGCCAGTGGACTCATTCACGCACAGTTCTGGAAAACGGTTGAATCCAGCTAAATGTGTTTTGGTTTTTCATATTTTTCAGATCCAACCACACTTAACCACAGACTGGATGGTTCAGAGAATATTCAGATTCTGAAAAGCAAAGCCACGTTACTTCAAATGATAACTTAGATAGTTTTGAAGTTTGTCCACATTTAGAGGAGAATAGATGGCTTTTGTTGACGTTGTGATTGACACGTTCCCGCCGCAGACTCCAACTGCACGGTCGCCTCCAATTCCATTTACCCGTGGATACCTGTGGTCCACGTAGGTGGACCCGCGTCCTGCTGATGCTCTTCTTAATCCTCCTGCGAGGCGGGCGGTCTTTCCCGTGGATTTTGTCGAAGTTCAAAGCCTCTCTGTGGATCGACCCGTGGTGAAACCGGAGGGGTTTGCTTCCTATTCATCAAGTCTGCAGGGATGAATAGGAAACAGAAGATGTTGCTGATGAGCGTGGTCCTCACATGCTTCTTTGTTCCCGCTGCCAATAAAAAACGATCGCAAATCATCCGTATTTGCCTTTATCCAAACGCCATCATCTCCGTTTCATTTTTAATATCCTGTGGTTTCGTCACTCGATTTTGAGTACGGCGCCGTGCTATCTAAACACCTGCATTAGCGAAATGTTCTGATTTTGCAGATGGAGCTCCGCTGAGCGAACTGTCCTGGCCGTCCTCCCTGGCGGTCGTGGCCGTCTCTTTTTCTGGCCTTTTCACCTTCGTCTTCCTCATGCTCGCCTGCCTCTGCTGCAAGAAGGGTGACGCCGGCTTCAAGGTGAGCTCACAATGCGCGCGGAAATGACGCCACTGAACAGAAAAGCGAGTTTTTGTCTAGATAATATTAAACGCTCAGCCATTCTGCGGTGAGAGTTGCATTTATAAAAATATCGCTAGCAAGTGGTTACCATTAAGCAACTGTGTTTCATTATTGACTGCAATCTGAAATACTTGCAGTGTGCACAGAAAATAAGACAAATGCTTGTCATTACTTCAGAAAATGATAATGCGGATAAAGCTCGGCACTGAACGCGTGCCTCCGGCGCTAATGTTTTTGCAAAAACAAAACAAAAAAAAAAACCCACCACACCGTTTTGCAGAAATTGCAGAAAATACAGATTCTGTTCGAGAACCACAAGCGGAGGTAGAAAGCTGATGGGAGAAAGATGCTGCTGGAACGATAGGGCCACTAATGAGTGCAGCGTCGAGGCTATTAATGACTTGTAAACATTACTTCATTGTGTGTCTAATGGATGCGCGAGTCTGTGCCCGTGTTTGCCCGCCTCATTATTTTTGCCGTTATAATAACCTGCGACGACAGCGGAAGTTACAGTCTGGGCCGCGATGAGAGGAGTGAGCTTCAGCTGCACAAATACAGCGCTGGAAACAAAAAGTTTGGTCCCTGGGCATCAAAGGTAGCCTGGTTGGCATGCAGATACTTTGGAAATATTTTTAAAAAAATTTTCAAAAATCAACCTTATGTAAGGTTCTCCGGATATTGGGAAAACAGCATTGTCTAGCTCAAGGACGCTTCAACAGCACAGATCAGGATGTAGAATCTGGTGACATCTAGTGTTTGGTTTGGAGTCTGCAGCCTCTCGGTTAACCCTCCTCACCCTTGCAGGAAGGCCTGCGGTGAGCGGTCGGGTCCGTTTCAAATGACGGATCATATTCGGGTTCTCGGAACATCTCGCGGCACAAAACTCAGGGAGGTTTAGAAAACTCACCGATGGTTGCAGTCAAACGGGTGGCATGCGATGCCGTGCCGGACGAAAAGTTCGGGGAAGAGGAGGCGATTAGTTTCACATGACTGACGTAGCTTGACGCTAACAGAGGAGAATGATGCCACACACAGCAACTAGTCTGCGCCCGGAAATATATGAGCGGCGCAGAATACATCCCATAACCTCCCCCGTCATCGACCACGGCCGGATCGCTGCTGTTTTCTCAGATAACTTTCGGATCCCGGCAATTCACGGCCGGCGCCTGCGGAGCTCGGCTCTTCGCTTCACATCGAGATGCTGCTTAATTGCAAAGCCGCCGGAGAAAACGTTTTATTTTATCTCTCTGTTTTGCGCTAGGCATCGTGCTTTATTAGAAAATCTGCGCGCACCGCGGGTGCGGCTTGCGTTTACATTCAAAATGAAAAAAAACAAACAAATGCAAAACAATCACACACACACACAGTGCTCCTGCAAGGGTGAGCGTTCACATGTAGCCAGGCGTTACTTCTTAAATTAGTTGAACGCTCTCCCTGCATTGCCGCTGCATGAGAATGACAAAATAATACCAGGGGAGACGGGCAGACATGGAAACTGGCATTCTCAAGCCCTCAAATCTGTATCATCCCAGAACGCCCCCCTCTCTTCGGCTCTATCGTCGGTAAAGTGCTCACTTAGAAGGTGCGCGCGCTCACATCGGGCTGCAGGAGCCCGGAGAGCTTAGTTATCCTTCGCCGTGCCCTTACCCGGCGCGCCCAGAGTGTGGCCGGGTATTAAGTGCCTCCTAAACCCAAAGGCTCTCTCGGGAGCCGCGCGAGGCTGACTCACGGCCAGGTGCTCGCTTCCGCGTTCCCTCGCCGGGCGAACGGCAGATGGCTCCTCTGAATGAGAGACGCAACCGCCGATGTTTTTCGTCAGGCAAATACAAAGACAGAAAAATATCTTTCATCTCCCTCTTTGTAAACCCGGCCTATCTGCACGGCGAACCCCGACGTCCCGTTTCGCCGCTCCTCTTCCCCTTCCCTGCGCGTCGCTGCGAGTGGGAGTGGGAGGCTTGTTATGGGTAACAGTTCATTAGTCAGGGAATGCGCAGAGGGGCGGATGGCACTGCGAACACAGCTCTGCTGCCAGGCCTGTTTCCCAGCATAAGCACCGCTTCAGAAACTGCCAAAAAGACTGACTTAATTTGTCGATAGTGGGGATGTTTCTTGATAAGGTAGGACACGCAGGAGAGGGAGCGGGGGGGGGCTTTACTCCAGTAAAAACTGATAGGAGACAAGCCATGTACTCAAAAGTCAAAACCTAAAGGGAAAAAATCGTGGGCACCGCCGCACGCGGAGGAGTGTTTTCGTCACCGGTGTTTTTCCGAGGGGGAAGGTATTGACTATTGCCCGGGTCGATCGCTGCGCTATCAAGTCATCATCCACCGGGTCGCTTTTCCCGTCTGTTCTGCGCTGCGAGCTGTGGGGATGACATGTTTCGTAAACTTAAACAGAGTTTAAGAGCCAGATATTGAAAGGCATCTTCGCTGCTCATATTCGACGATGTCTTAACTGACGTGATAAACAGGAGTGAGAAGGTGAGTCACTTGATCTGACCTCAACACAATCGGCCTTTTATTTTTTGTCATCTGTGGACTCTCCCCCCGGTGGGCGTTGTAAAGAATGCAGGTTTCGCCGAATTTATTATTTATTTTTCCTTCCCTACACGGGCATCGCCTCTCTCACCAATTAGGTTACGATCGACCCCTTCTTTTTAGGTTATTTTTCCTTGTATTTTTTAAAAATGATGCATTTCAAAAAGAGTAACCGCTCCTTGATCATGCCGAAAAAAATGATAATAACTGTGACAATTTGTGCAGTATCTACAAGGGATAGAGCAAATTGAGGAAAAAAAAAAAAGAAACATTGCACATACAACGGGAGAACGTACATTACTGGTAAAGGAAGGGATTGTGCTGGTTGGTAACACAAGAACGGTCTTACACACTCGACAATTTATGTGGCTAATGCGCTGTACATGGGAAGGTGGGTGTGACTCAATGCATTTGAATTTTCCTCACAGTCGGACCATTGTCTCCCACTTAGTGGTAAATGGCTGTGAGCGGATGACTAATCCCACCGTGTGTCTTTGCACTAGGAGTTTGAAAACACAGAGGGAGAGGAGTACCAGGCAGATCTGTCCGTCCTGGCCTCGCCTTCCACCCAGAACGGTCCCGAGGTCTACATTCTTCCCCTCACCGAGGTTTCCCTGCCTGTGTCCAAACAGCCCGGCAGATCCAGTAAGAACCCAAGCACATCACTGAATCCCTTTTTCGAGTTTCACTTGACCTTTCTCAGAAACTAACGCCTCCTTTTTTTTTTTTTTTTTTTTTTTTTAAATGCCCCGACTCTCATCCCCCCCCCTTGTATTTCTATATCTTGAAGCGCTCGGGATTTTTTCCAGGGCTATAAAAAGACCCCCCCCCACCCTTACCCTTTTTCAAAAATTGGG
>CAAKHD010001468.1:17026-32381 GCA_901007705.1 Fistularia tabacaria | reverse complement strand
AGATAAGATAAGATAAGATAAGATAAGATAAGATAAGATAAGATAAGATAAGATAAGATAAGATAAGATAAGATAAGATAAGATAAGATAAGATAAGATAAGATAAGATAAGATCATACTTAATTGATCCCCATAGGGGAAATTCCTTTGTTGCAGCAGCGCAACAATACAAGTATAAAGAAAGACAAAATATAAATAAGCACTAAACAATTAAAAGAAATATATACAATAAAAAAAAAAACAAAAAAAACATGTATCTATAAATACAAAAATACACACACACAATATATACATTTACATATATATCTATACATAACCATACACATACATACACACATACATACATATACACATATTTTAGATAACTAATACACAGAAAGGGTGAAAGTAGAATACATAAATAAACAATAAATAAAAGCAGTACTAAGTCCATGCAGTACAACCTGCTTACAGTACTGATAGTTTGAAGTGCATACATTACAAACAAAGTACGCGTGTACTTTCAACATGTCGGCGCACGGATACAATTCAAGAACATGTGCGAGTTGTGGTCCTCCGTCTGCACGGCTCACAGACCCTCCATGATGGTCCATGAGCGGTAGATGAACCCTCCTGGCGGACATGCGGCTCCACAGGGCACATTAAACATTGATTCTCTGAGTTAAAACCATAGAGTGGGGCCCTGCAGGCAGTATCACCAGGCCGCCGTCAGAATCCATGTCTTTACTTTGCAGTTTGTTATGTTTCAATGTTAGCGGGGAGCTCGTTCCGCTCTTTGACGGCTCCGAAGGAGAGGGCGGGCCGGGCAGGGGCGGACATCGCGGTCCCCCCCGGACCCGGACCTCCGGGCTCTGGTTCTAGATGTAGAGCGGGGCTGCACAAAGGTCTGCGGTGGAGGACGGGCGGCCCTCATGAATGATTTGGAAAGTTAAACGAAGGTCTGAGAAGGCAATTCGGTGATCAAAGTTTAATGGATTCTATTTAGCGAGGAGGTCGCGGTGATGGTACTGTCTGGCTCTCCTGTCCAACCCCTGCACATCCGTGGTCCACGGCGGGAATATGTGTATTCAAAGCGTTTCAATGAACTATTTTCCAGCTTTCAGAAGTCAGTTTGTGTTTACCAATTCATGATTAGACGTCCTCTGAGGGTAGGAGATGAACTGTGGACCAGCTGTCGCGAGAAGCTTCTTGACTTTTCGGTTTTAGATGACAGCAAAAGATCGATTTTAATTTTCTGGTTTCAGTATTTAGAAACGGCCCGCGGCATCCCCGCCACCCCGAGAGCAGGACAAGGGCTTCAGATGAATGAATGAATATTTAGGAATTCAAAAGAAAATGTCCATTTTCTGTCACTGCTCACTGATGTCTTGTGTTTCTAGGTCATGGCTTTGCTAATTTTTAGGGGGATTTCTTTCTGATTTTTAGGTCATTTCCTGCTGGGTTTTATTTTTCCATTTGTTGCAGATTTGTGGGAATGCCCTGCTGCTTATGAGGCCATTATTTATATCGTTTTGAGTTATTTCATGCTTATTTCATGTATTCCTTTGTGATTTTGAGTTGTTTTCTGTTCACCTCGCATGTCCTGCTCCACTGCTTTTATTTGAAGTGACTAATTGCCCTTTCACTCGTTGCATTTTCAGATGGTTTGAACACAGTGGAGGATTTTACTGAGCGGAAAGCTGTTGTTTGAATGCAAAGGTTTGAGTGTGTGACGCGTCCCGGCCCCGGTGTGATCACGTTTCCCGGAGCAGGCCGACGCGTTCTTATCGTAAAACCGCTCAAATGACCAGAGGACACCGGCATTCGCGGCGACTGGCTCATGAACGGCCCTTTAACCCGCAAACCGTCCACAACTTTAGTCTCCACTTTAGTCCCCAAAGTTCATTGGAAGGTGTGCCTCCGGCGCCGGCCTCCTGTTCGGGCGATAGCAGACTCCGAGGTGTTGCCTCCCACCTATAAAACAGTCGATGTCTTCGCACCGTCCTATCGATCTGGCTTCCTACGTGCCCGGACGTGCTGCGCGCTCCCAGCGCTCTGGACTTCAGTCCCCAAAGTTTGAAAGCAGAGCGTTCACCGCCGCGGAGCTGTCTGCCTCCTGACATCAAGCAGCTTCTGCCGGTTCTTTGGCGCAGCGGTTAGCGCTTCCGCCTCACAGCCGGAGGGGCGGCTCTTACATGTTCTCCCTGTGTCTGCGTGGGTTTCCTCCACTTTCCTCCCGCAGTCCGAAAAAGGAGGCAGGAGGTTCATTAGAGGCCTCTGGCCCCACCACCACCCTCGCTGCGGGATAGGCTGAACGAATGTGTGATCGACCCAGTTCTCCTCTCCTTTGTGCAGCCCTGTGGCGGAAAGTGCTGTATGAATATATTTATCACGAGTGTGATTATCATTCGACGACGAGAGAAGGGGCTTTGCGTGTGAACACGACATATGGGTTTGCTGACGCTGTGTTAGTCAGTGTGGCGGATGTTGTGAGTGAAGCCCTCTCTGCCTCCATCTGACCAGGCATCGTTCACAAGGGAAGTGGCGAGAACGTCTTCGTGACGGAGCAGCCTCCGGTCATCACCAGCGTCATGGGGAACGGCCGTCGGCGCAGCATCTCCTGCCCCAGCTGCAACGGCCTGGCCGACGGGAACAAGCTGCTCGCTCCCGTCGCCTTGGCGATGGGCGTCGACGGCAGCCTCTACGTGGGGGACCTGAACTTCGTCCGCAGGGTGTACCCCTCCATGAACACCACCGGCATCCTGGAGTTAAGGTAAAGCATCGGACACGTCGCGCAGAGTTGATGTCGTGCAAAACTAGCGATAGGGGAGGTCCCGGTGATCGGAGCGCGCTTAAGCTCGGCGACAAACAATATTAGATAGAGTTTCTCGGGGGCGTTTTTATCTGCGCCGCTATGTTTGTCTGCACATCACACCCAGCGCCGCGTGTCTGTCTGCAGGTCGCTCTCAGCAGACCCTGTGAATTAACATTTGTTTTGTTGTGCTTTATCTCACCTGCTCCCTCCAAGGAACAAAGATTTCAGACACAGGTAAGCTGCCCGTGACGACAGACGCCAAAGTTTTAATGAAACAGTCCGGCGAAAAAATGCAGAAAACACCGGCGGCCATCTGAGATGGCGATGTCCGATCGAACGCCTCACTGAAATGACTTCTCTCCTTTCAGCAACAATCCCACCCATAAATACTTCCTGGCAGTGGATCCGGTGTCCGGAGCGCTGTTTATCTCGGACACCAACTCCCGGCGAATCTACCGCGTTCGCTCCTTAAACGGCGGCCGGCTGCTGTCGGACAACGCCGAGGTTGTGGCCGGCACCGGAGAGCAGTGCCTGCCCTTCGACGAGCGCTGCGGCGACGGCGGGAAAGCCACGGAGGCCACGCTGATGAGCCCCAAAGGTGAGCCGCCGAGAAGCACGACGAGGGCGGCGCAAACCCCTTTTCGATCCTTCAGTCATCAGATGATGAATGGCCATAACTAGCGCTAATGGTTTTCATTATTTCCACTCTTTAAAAGAGGCCGCGCTGAGCCAGACGAGCCTCTGATCAGAGGCGGCTCGGGTCGCTCCTGGGTTTTTTTCTCACGCGTTCATCTCGCGGCTCGCCGGGACCGAAGCTATTAATCAGGTTAATGTTAGCCTTAATTAATGGCAGTACTTTTTGCGCATTATTGGATCTCCGAACATCGTGACACCAAACTGTCAAGCGTGTCAAGCTGTCACATTTTCTATCTGTGGCATGGCTGCAGGTTCATGCGAGAGCGGAAACGTTGTGTTTGTGGCAGACAGACAGAAGAGAAGGAGACGCCGCTTCCCTTTTACGTGACACAGATAGTCAGCCGACGCAGGCGTGCCCCTTTTTTCCGCCTCTTGCTTTGTCTGCGTCGCTTATGGAGTGCCCTTCGCCGTATCCTCCATCTGTTGGTGCCAATCTCGACACACCTAGAAGTTATTTCGGGGCACAGTTGCCTGGAACAAACACACCTGTCTGCACGCCCGCTCCCGGCGAGACTGACGCTGCGGCATCTGGAAACAAAAAGAGAAAAAGCAGGGGGCGGGGTGGGGGGGGCTGGGAGTGCAACAAAATCACACGCCGCTTTCCGAAGAAAGTCGCTTTTGCGTAAGATATTCCCGCAGTCGACAATCGTCCTCCGGGGGGCCGCATCGGCTCTCAACCCCCACCCCCGACAAGTCGCCCCGAAGACCAACACTTCGACAGTTCAGAGCCGCTCCGTCATTTCTTTCCAGGAAGCGTTGGGTAATTCATCTGTCGTCTGCGCTTCCCGCTCGTCTCCAGGACCAAAGCGTGAACTCTAATTGACTGCGGATGTCTTCGGGACGCCCGCACCGCTCCTACTTACAAGTCGTCATCTCATCCCCCCCCCCCCAGGTATCGCAGTGGATAAAAACGGCCTGATGTACTTTGTTGACGCCACCATGATCCGCAAGGTGGACCAGAACGGCATCATCTCCACCCTCCTGGGAGCGAACGATCTGACCGCCGTGCGGCCGCTAAGCTGTGACACCAGCATGGACGTCAGCCAGGTAGGGCTGTTATGCGCGGGTGAGGAGGAGACGCCGGGTGACAGCATGACAGATAATGATCTAACAGCTTTGTGAGTGCTGAGGTATAACAATTGTGTGGACGGCAGCCAGCCGGGGGGTCAGGGAGAAGCTGATTTAGGAAGCTTTAAAGAGTCTATGGGTAAATGAATGGATCCGACCGCAGTGAGGACTACAGTCACTTAAAAGATTGAAGGGAGGACTTTTCCACACCTTGGCGCGCTCTCAAGTCGCCCACGTCGGCAAAGAAGCCGTCTCACGTCAGCCTTATTTATTTGCCTCCCAGGTGCGCCTCGAGTGGCCGACCGACTTAGCAGTGAACCCCATGGACAACTCCCTGTACGTCCTGGAAAACAACGTCATCCTCCGCATCACCGAGAACCACCAGGTCGGTACGGGCGAAGTGTTAGCCGAGCCCTCGCCGTGGACAAACACACACACACACACAAACACGCACACGCGCACACGCTGAAAGGCTTTGACGTGATTTGGTTCCAATTAGGCTTCCCGGAGCCAATTTAGGAGTGTAGCCCTCAATGCTAAGTGTTGCAGCACGGCTAATTAGCCGGAACGATATTCTACTTTCCGCACTCTTTCTTCATTCCTGAAAGTTTTGTGAGGCCCCGGTTTTGTGGGAGGACCTCCTGCGAGGCTTGCCGTTGATCTGAGGAGCCGCCGCTGCTCGGTTTCTTGAGAATCCTCTGCTCTCGCTCCCAGGTAAGCATCATCGCCGGGCGGCCCATGCACTGCCAGGTGCCGGGAATCGACTACAGCCTCAGCAAGCTGGCCATCCACGCCGCCCTGGAGAGCGCCACGGCCATCACCCTGTCGCACACCGGCATCCTCTACATCGCCGAGACGGACGAGAAAAAGATTAACCGTGTTCGACAGGTGAGAGCGCTCACGGGGTCTTTCTGATTCCGCTTATTTGGGTGTGAATCTCCTCTGGGTGAGTGAAATATGAATGAATACATAAATTGGATGAGTCATCTGAAGACGCCGGTTGCGGGCCCCTCCTCTGCCTGGCCTCCTTTTTTAATTTCGTTTCTTTCCTCAGGTGAGCACAAACGGCGAGATCTCTCTGCTGGCGGGAGCTGCCTCCGACTGCGACTGCAAGAACGACGTGAACTGCAACTGCTTCTACGGCGACGACGGCTACGCCCCGGACGCCGGCTTGAACTCCCCGACCTCCCTGGCCGTGTCCCCCGACGGGACGCTCTTCATCGCCGACCTGAACAACATACGCATCAGGGCGGTGCGAGCCAATCGGCCCGGACCCGCCGTCTCCAGCGTGGGCTACGGAGGATCCGGGGGGGCGCAGTACGAGGTGGCGTCGCCGAGGGAACAAGAGCTTTACGTCTTCAACGGGGAGGGGCTCCATATCCAGACCATCAGCCTGGTGACCGGAGAGCCGCTTTACAACTTCACCTACAGCCCCAGTGGAGAGCTGCTCAGTCTGATGGACAACTGCAACAATACGGTCAAGGTGCGGAGGGAAGGCCTGGGTCAGGGCGGAGGAGCCGGCCTGCTCCGGCTGGTGCTTCTGCCCGAGAATCAGGTGGTGACCCTCGGGCTGGACCCCACCGGGGGGCTGCGCAGCGTGTCGGCTCTGGGCCAGGAGGTGGCCCTGATGGGCTACAGCGGCAGCACGGGACTCCTGGCCACCAAAGCCGACGAGACCGGATGGACCACCTTTTACCAGTGAGCATGTGTGACTGCGACGGTGTGTGTGTGTGTGTGTGTGTGTGTGTTGTGCATTCTGGTGCAGCGCAGCGTTCTGCTGCCCCCTGCTGATCGGTTTGAAAAGTACAGCGAGATCCTCACGATGGCCATTTCACAGACAGAGCATGAATTTCGTCCTCCAGGTATGACAGCGAGGGCCGTCTGACCAACGTGACTTACCCCACCGGCATGGTGACAAGCCTCCACCGCGAGATCGAACGCTCCATCAACATCGACATCGAGAGCTCCAGCAGAGACGACGACGTCACCGTCATCACCAACCTGTCCTCGGTGGAGGCCTCCTACACCGTGGTGCAAGGTATGACGGGCCCTTCCTCGGCCAGCCGTCTGCCTCAGGCTTCAGACACGAAGCAAAGTATTTATTACTTTCAGTATTTATTACTTTGGATTTAGAATCGGAAAAAACTTTATTTGTCCCCGAGGGGCGATCGGAGGGAACATGGGGGAGCAGCAGCAGCAGTGGTTGGAGCCTCACCTCACCGTGAGAAGGTCTCCGGTTTGATTCCAGCAGGGGAGCTTTTTCGTGGAGTTTCCCATTTCCTCCCAAAAACATGCAGACGGTTCATCGGACACCCGAAATTGTCTAAGGTGTAAATGAGAGGGTGAACGGTCGGATGTCTCTGAACGAGAGGGTGAACGGTCGGATGTCTCTGAACGAGAGGGTGAACGGTCGGATGTCTATGAATGAGAGGGTGAACGGTCGGATGTTTCTGAACGAGAGGGTGAACGGTCGGATGTCTATGAACGAGAGGGTGAACGGTCGGATGTCTATGAATGAGAGGGTGAACGGTCGGATGTTTATGAATGAGATGTGAATGAGAGGGTGAACCGTCGGATGTCTCTGAACGAGAGGGTGAACGGTCGGATGTCTCTGAACGAGAGGGTGAACGGTCAGATGTCTCTGTGTGAGGTGTGAAAGAGTGAATAGCTCTGTGTCTAAATGATGTGTGAATGTAGGATTTATGTCTTTAAATGAATGAATTTATGTGTGAATGAAAGGGTGAATTGTTGTACGTCTCCATCTGCGGCCCTGTGATCCCCCGTCCAGGCTGAACCCCACCTCCTGCTGCATGAAGGATAAGCATAACAGACAATGAACGAATGAATGAATGAATTCAATGATTGTCATAACAGTCATTTTTTAATGTACAAACAAGCAGCCAGTTAATGTGATGATGATGGCTGGATGAGAACATTGACTCCATGGATGACGATGCATCAGCCTGCTGGCTCCGGCTGAACATCTTGTAATTTGTGTCTAGAAATGCTCCTGGATATTATCCCCCCCCCCCCGCTCACGCGGAGTAAAATTACCAATATATAGTTGTTAATCCCAGCTGGGATCATCCTCCTTTTGAAAATCATCACGGTGAAATTCATTAACTCATGTGGAGTGAATCCGTCTCATCCCTCGAGCTTTGTCCGCAGACACACACACACACACACACACACACACACACACACACACACACACACACACACACACACACACATACACTCGGGCAGACACATACAAATACAGCTCGGAGCCCCTTCCCATGATCCCTCGGTGTATTTGATGACTTTGGAAAGGCTGGAGACGGAGAGCATCCGTGGTAACCGGTGTGATGGATGTGTTAGCGTTAGCCGCGGCCGACGCGTCTGCGTTCTCCGGGACCCACCTGTGTTTTGGGAGTGCGAGTTGTTCACAGCGCTGTGAGTCATTTAAGGTTTCTGCCACGCTGTGGGGGGTTGCAGCTGACATACTCACTTAACCATCTCCCTCTCCTCTGCGCGTTCTCCTTCTCTTCATTAACTCCTGCACAGTGAATCCTCCCTGGCCCTCAAGGTCTCGTTTCTCTCCCTCCCTCCCTGGCTTTCTTCCCCTCTCTCTTTCATATGAGGTTGTTCAGATGGATGGCGCGGGGAAGATTTATCTAAAGGCTTTTGCTGCCAAGTCAATGGAAAAAGCTTCAATTGTCTGTTTGAGGCATTGTTAGAATGCGCCTGGAGCTTTATTACAAATTGGCCTTATGGATTACTGTCATTTATAGAGGGGCTTCAAAGGGAGGCGGCATCTTATCCCCCCCCTCCCACCTTTTGCAAATTTCTGAACCGAAAAAGATTTTATCTCACTTTCCATCGCGGCGGCGTGATTAAGACGGCTGACAACAGGGTGCGGATCTCGCCTCGGCGTCAGGCCCGGGCTTATCTGCCTCCAGCCTTGTGTTTCTGCGTGATTGGTTAAACGGGAGAGACGGGCTGTTGTAGCAGGACTTCGGATTTGATTTAAAACATCGTACAGTGTTAAGACCCAGCGTCGGGTCGGACCGGTCATACGTACGACGCGGCCTGTCGACTTATCGAGAGAAGGGGCCTCCTTTCAGATTGGCCCTGATTGGACTGCGGTGTTTAAGCATGCGTTCTGCGCGGCGACAGCCGGGATAAACCTTTGTGTGTGTCGGCTTCGACTTTGCTGTCAAGCCCGGCCAGATTTCATTTATTTCGCCCCAAAGCCCGACAGAGTTGTCTTGCGATGCCCTCCGCGCAGAGCAGGTCACACTTCTAGGTTGATCTCGTGAAACCAAACCAGGAAACACAATCCTCGAACAGATTCGAGCTCGCGTCGGGGCGAACGCTGGCCTTCTGCCTCGACCGCTCAGAGGACGACGGGGAGAAAGAGAGTGATGGAAGCAGAGGGTTGGCCGAGTTGAGCACAAACAATCCATCACCACGAGTGCTAACAGTTACACGCTAGCAGCTGAAATGATGTAGTAAAAACTTTCTTCTTCTTCTCCTTTGGGCTTTTCCCTTCAGGGGTCACAACAGCCAATCCACCTTCTCCATCTGACCCTGTTCTCTGGATCCTCCTCTCTTCATGTCCTCTCTCACTACCTCCATACATCTTCTCTCTGGTCTTCATCTAGACCTCCAATTCCAGCATCCGTCTACCAATGTCTTCAATCTCCCTCCTCTGTCCATGACCCAACCATCTCTGACCTTCTCTCCAAAACATCTGCCTTGTGCCGTCCCTCCAATGGACTCATTCCTGGTCCTCTCCATCCTGGTCACTCCCAAAGAGAACCTCCCCGTCTTCATCTCTGCCACCTCCAGCTCTGCCTCCTGTCCTTTCTCCAAACCATCCATCATCTCTGCTCTCTCCACTGTCTCCTCCACCTTTCCTCTCCTTCTGGCTGATGTTGTTCTATCTCATAGAACCCCTGACACTTTTCTCCACCCATTCCAACCTGCCTGAACCCATTTCTTCACCTCTTCTCCAGACTCTCCATTGCTCTGAACTGTTGACCCTAAAAACTTGAAGTCCTCCAACTTCTTGATCTCCTCTGCCTGTAGCCTCACCGCCCTGCCCGTTTTCCTCTCATTCACACACGTATTCTGTCCTGCTGCGACTAACTTTCATAATGTAAGAAATACTTTAATAGTCATAAAAGAAATAGGCGAGACGCTTCAGTAGAGTAAGCCCCGCCCCCTCAGGGACTCGTCAGGAGATGTCAGGTTACTACCATGCACTGACGAAGGGACATGAGTGGGAGGAGTGAGAGAAGTGCATCATGGGACTCCCCTCAACAGAGTAAGCCCACAAGCATAGCTCGGGGCTAGGCTAGCACCAACTGCCTTTTAGATTCACAGGGTTTTGTTTCGTAGAAGTTTCCAAACCACCAATTCATACATGTTCTGTGACCCGGGTCCTCCTCTGACTCACAGCCAAAGAATTTGGGGATGTAGTTTCCTTTTGTGCAGGGCGCGCCTTTTTTTCTTTTTAAATAAAAGCACAGAGGGATGGGAAGCAGAGAGCGTCTCTCACTGATACTCTGATCCTTTATTATCCTTTATGCCGTGTGGTACTTTACGTTTAGGTAACTTGAAAAATAAGCTTTCTAAATATGGGATTCGCCTCAAATTGGATTTTCTGTGTACCGGAGGGGGAAGTCAATACTTTCTCCAGGGCTCCATCTAATCCCAGTCAAATTTATAGATAACAGATTTACTGGGTTCTGAAACTGATTTTAGCAGAAAAGAGGCAGGAGCTGCTCTACTCCGTCTCCTTTTCGCTTTGCCTACAACGTCTCACCCTGCGTTTTCTCACCTTCCCCCAAAGATCAAGTGAGAAACACCTACCAGCTGTGCAACAACGGGACCCTGAGGGTGATGTACGCCAATGGGATGGGCATCAGCTTCCACACGGAGCCCCACATTCTGGCAGGCTCCGTCAGCCCCACCATTGGCCGCAGGAACATCACACTGCCCACGGACAACGGCCTCAATTCCATTGAGTGGCGTCTGCGCAAGGAGCAGACCAAAGGCAAGGTCACCGTGTTTGGCAGGAAGCTACGGGTATGTTGACGAGCTGTTGAAATTCAGATTTTTAAAATACCTTCCGTGCCCTGGTAAGATGTACCCCGATATTAAACACCCAATCGTTCTCTTCAGGCTCATGGACGCAACCTCCTCTCCATTGACTTTGACCGCAACACCCGCACAGAGAAGATCTACGACGATCACCGCAAGTTCACCCTGCGCATCATGTACGACGCCCAGGGCCGGCCAGCTATGTGGTTACCCAGCAGCAGCCTGGCCGTGGTCAACGTGTCCTACTCTGCCACGGGACATCTGGTCGGTCTCCAGAGGGGGAGCATGAGTGAGAGAACCGAGTTTGACCCGCAGGGACGCATCCTGTCTCGTTCTTTTGTGGACGGGAAGGTGTGGAGCTACAGTTATCTGGACAAAGTAAGTGCATTTCCTACCGCGATTCTTTTAATCTCCAAACGGAGTGTTGCACGCAGAAGCACGTAGATCAGGACATCGCTGTGATTGCAGAACCGAGTGAAAAAGTGCACTTGTCATGATCTCTATGGAAACTACCTGCAAGTGACCTTGGTCTTCCTTTCAAAGCGGCATGTCACTTATTTGCAATGCTTCTACGATATTGTGTCCTCTGTCTCCAGTCCATGGTGCTACTACTGCAGAGCCAGAGACAGTACGTCTTTGAGTTTGACGTCTCGGGTCGGGTTACGGCCGTCACCATGCCCAGCGTGGCCCGCCACACCATGTTCACGCACGTCTCCATCGGCTTCATTCGCAACACTTACAACCCTCCGGAGAGCAACGCTTCCATCATCCACGACTTCAATGAAGACGGCCGGCCTCAGGCCATCCATTACCTGGGCACCGGCCGCCGTGTCCTCTACAAGTACGGCAAGCTGGCCAAGTTGTCGGAGATCGTGTACGACAGCACCGCTGTCACCTTCGGCTACGACGAGACAGCCGGAGTCCTGAAGATGGTCAACCTCCAGAGCGGGGGCTTTTCTTGCACCATCCGCTATCGAAAAATGGGTCCGCTCATCGACAAGCAGATCTACCGCTTCAGTGAGGAAGGGATGGTCAATGCGAGGTTCGACTACACCTACCACGACAACAGCTTCCGTATAGCCAGCATGAAGCCGGTCATCAGCGAGACTCCGCTGCCCGTCGACCTCTACAGATATGACGAGATCTCCGGCAAGGTGCGCGCATTTTTCTGCCGTCGAGCTAGCATGTGTCGCACATCCGCGGAGCTCAGAAAACGATCTTGGCTTTCCCCTCTGAACCTTTCCGTCCGTCTCGCAGGTGGAGCACTTCGGAAAGTTTGGGGTCATTTATTACGACATCAATCAGATCATCACCACAGCTGTGATGACGCTGAGTAAGCATTTCGACACCCACGGGCGCATCAAGGAGGTCCAGTACGAGATCTTCCGCTCGCTCATGTACTGGATGACAGTGCAGTATGACAGCATGGGGCGGGTGGTGAAGAGAGAGCTCAAAATCGGGCCCTACGCCAACACCACTCAGTATCGCTATGATTATGATGGAGACGGACAGCTCAGCGGGGTCAAGGTGACAATTCCATAAGACCGCTCAACTGCGGTTTTGTATTCACTGTCAGCTCCGTCCAAGCTGAAGTGATGAATATTACTCTTGCGACTCTCACTCCCGTGTTATTGATTTCTCAGGTGAACGACTGGTCCACCTGGCGCTACAGCTACGACCTGAATGGCAATCTGCACCTGCTGAATCCCGGCAACAGTGCCAGGATCCTGCCGCTTCGTTACGACCTACGCGATCGCATCACGCGCCTGGGGGATGTCCAGTACCGTCTCGACGAAGACGGCTACCTTAGCCAGCGTGGTTCGGACGTGTTTGACTATAACTCAAAGGGCCAGCTCCTGAGGGCCTACAACCGAGGCCCCAGCAGTTGGAGTGTCGTGTACCACTACGATGGACTGGGCCGCAGGGTTTCCACGAGGAACAGCCTGGGGCAGCACCTGCAGTTCTTCTACGCCGATCTCAACCACCCGACCAAGGTCACGCACATCTTTAACCACTCCAGCTCAGAAATCTCATCGCTCTACTATGACCTGCAGGTAGGCCAGGTGGAGCTGAGATCTTTCGGCACGCCGTATTCATCTTGAAGGCAATATTCAAAATGTGTACCTTGATAAAGAGTAGAGGCTATGTGCACTGTTATAGTACTAGTACTAGTACTCCAGACCTAACCCGGGCGCATAATAAGAACGAAATTAGAACTGAATATTTGTGTTTAGGGCCATCTGTTTGCCATGGAGGTGAGCAGCGGAGAGGAATATTACATAGCGTCTGACAACACCGGTACGCCCTTGGCTGTCTTCAGCAGCAACGGACAAATGATCAAACAGGTAAGACGCACTTCGTATGCAAACACAAGGTCACGGTTGCCTTTTGTATGAAAAACAAAGAGATGAAAAATTAAATACAACGTGATTCAAACGGCGCTGTTATCCGTGTCCTTACGCCGGACAAAAAAAATCCCCTTCGGCTCGAGAAAAGCACTTTGTAAATGATCCCGTTTACTGACCTTTGCATCCGACGGAGAGCCCAGAGCCGCCGCAGATCAGCTGCCTCTGCTTGCGTCACCCAGGTGCAGTACACCGCCTACGGGGAAGTGTATCTGGACTCCAACCCGGAGTTCCAGCTGGTGGTCGGATTCCACGGCGGTCTCTACGACCCCTTGACCAAGCTGGTCCACTTCACCCAGCGCGACTACGACGTCCTGGCTGGCCGCTGGACCTCGCCTGACTACAGTATCTGGCCTAAGATCGGGAAAGATCCCTGTCCGTTCAACCTGTACATGTTCAAGAACAACAACCCCCTCAGCGACATGCTGGACGTTAAAAATTATGTCACAGGTAAAGGATGACTTTGGATGTGAACGGCGAGTGTGACGGCTATCTATTCACCTGACGATGAACTTGTCATACATTGTCCACACACTCAACCCACAGTGCTTTTCTGCAAGACAGAGCACGTGCGGTCGGGCCATGACTCTGGCTAACCATCGAAGGCCAACGCAATGTCATAACTTTGTCAAACAAAGTTAAAATGATTTAGCGCGGTGTCAGATGTCGCCATTCGGGCAGGTAACTTTATCTTTCCGCTGCCGTAGATGTGAAGAGCTGGCTGGTGATGTTCGGCTTCCAGCTCAGTAACATAATTCCGGGGTTCCCTCGACACTCGCTCTACTTTGTGGAGCCGCCGTACGAGCTGCAGGCCACTCAGCACTGTGAGAACGGACAGGTATGCTCTGCCGGGAAAGGGAAAAATAGCCGCTTTTCTGTGACATCCGCAGTAATCTTTCAAATTTAGTCAGGGCTTTTTTCTCGAAGTAATGTTGTCGTCCTTCTGGCACAGCTCATCACCGGCGTGCAGCAGGCGGCGGAGCGTCACAACCAGGCCTTCATGGCCTTGGAGGGCCGTCTTCTCAACAAGGAGCGCCGCAGACGAAAGGACAAGCCCGGCCACTGGTTCGGTACGAGCACCCCCATCATAGGCCGTGGAGTCATGCTCGCGGTGACAGAGGGAAGGGTGGTGGCCGGGGTGTCGGCCTTAGCCAGCGACGATAGCCGAAAAGTCGCCCTGGTGCTGAACGGCGCCCAGTATCTTGAAGGCACCTATTACACCCAGGATGGCAGGGACTGTCACTACTTTGTGAAAGTGGGCTCTGCCGACAGCGACCTGTTGGCTCTGGGCCTCACGAATGGCCGCAAATCACTGGAGAGCGGTATCAATGTGACAGTGACGGGCCGGTCGAGGAGAGGGGTCACCGTGGAGTTCGCCGTGCCGTCGTTCGTGCTGAGCGTTCGGTACGGGCTCGCCGCGGACGTGCTGGATGAGGAAAAGGTAAGACTGTTGGAGCTGGCCAGGCAGAGGGCCTTGGCGGGCGCCTGGGCCAAGGAACAGCAGAGGGCCAGGGACGGGAAGGGCGGCAGTCGCCTGTGGACGGAGGGGGAGAGGCAACAGCTCCTAACCACGGGCAGAGTACAGGGCTACGACGGCTACTACGTGCTGCCGGTGGAACAGTATCCAGAACTGGCCGACAGCAGCAACAACATCCAGTTCCTCAGACAGAACGAGATGGGCAGGAGGTAACAGCCCACTGGCACCCACCAGACAGGCAGACTCTTTGCTCCGCCCCGCCGGTCCCGTTCCCTTTCCCCACCTGGCCTCCCCGACCCCATTCCTCTGGAGAAAAAACCCTCGGGAGAATAAACCAACACATGGGGTTACCTACGGAACGCTGCAGGGACTTTGAAAAAGAATGACTTGTCAGAAAACAAATAATTGTTAACTTTACTGCCACAGGCAAAAAATTTAAAGTTCAAACCTTTTCTTTTTTTCTTTTTTTTGGAAAAACAGACTTAAAAAGACTTTGAAAAACTGAAAAAGCACTGAAGAACTTTTAAGAACTGTCGCTTCATGAATAAGAAGAATCCCCTTTTTAAAAAAGTTATATTTTCACCCATATTTTTTGGGTCACGCTGAGAGCGGCCGCGACAGCCACCCGGCAGCGTCACCTCCGTCGAGACTCCCGTCGTCTCGGCCGCGCCGCTTGTGGGAAGGCGGCGTGGGGAACCTCTCGAGGGCCGAAACGGAACGAGTCCGGTTTCCACGATGAGTTGGTTTTTTTTTGGGGGGGGGGGGGGGGGTGGTTTTTTTTCCAGGGGGCGCGGGGCGGGCCGCCGCATCGGGGCGAGGGTTGTT
>CAAKHD010001468.1:1417-17006 GCA_901007705.1 Fistularia tabacaria | reverse complement strand
GGAGGGGGGGGGGGGGTTTTTTGTTGTGTGTGTTTTTTTTTGGGGGGGGGGGGGGGGGGTTCGTTCTTTTTCCAGCGAGCGCTGGACGTGCAGCCGTATCGCGGCGACGGTCGTTTGTCTTTACGAAACGCCGAAGGTAAAAGGACCAAAGTGGGGACAAAGCCACTCCAGGGTGCAGCCATCACAACACGTCAGAGGAGGACGTCATCAGCAGCGACGGACGCGGCAGTCATCAAGGTCGTCCGATACCACGAGTCGTCTCCCCCCGTCTCAGGCCTCCCATTGTCCTCTGCCGCCGAGGCATCGCACATCCAACCAAGCAGAACACAAACTAATGGCATCCTTGAGCGGATCCGAGCCGTTAATGGACCGGAGGAGGTACTTTTTAAAGAAAATGAGAAGAAGAAAAAAACAATAATGGCTATATTTGTGGACAGTGGCATCACACGGCATTGTTTCTTGGGAAATGGGGGAAAAGAATCATACTACGTACATATGTGTCAGACTACACTAAATCCCAGGATGTTGCGTAATACTGTAGATGCCGTAGTTTTGTATGTTTCAGTCGCAGTAGAATTGTGAGACTTTCACCAAGGCACTTCTGTACAGAACGATCAGACGCACCGCTCACAGAGTCCAGACGGCCGGTTACCTTAGTATTTATGTTACTCCCTTTCCTTTTTTTAATTTATTTATTCTTAGTACTATATGACAATCATGAATGAGTCACCAGTTCTATCGAAAACGAACTTTAACGTATGAGTTTATTTTCTTTTGTAAGCTATGTAAGAGATGTTGACTTTGTTTTTCTTTATCTTGTTTTTTTTTTTTTTTTTTATTCTTTTAAGTTTGCTACCAGGGCAAATAATAGTCATTCTCAAAAAGAATAATTTATGTAATAAAGGTTTATACTTAAATAAAGTCTTTAAAACTGTGAAATCTGTTTTTCGAAATATATTTCGATGTACAGTGTATAGACCTACCTTTATGCAGCACAGTAGAATATTGTTCAGAATATCGAGTTTTATATTTCTAAGAGGAAGTGGCTTGTAATGTGCAAAATCTTTAGCTGGTATTGCTACTCTAGAGTTTTGTGGCACTCTAATATTCGATATCTACAGTATCAAAGCCCAGTTTGTTGTTTTTTTGACTGTTTTCCGTTGGTTGGTTTGTTCGTTGGTTGGTTTGGAAGAAGAGGCGTTTCTGTTTTAGATCTCAAGCGCAGTAGCAGTAATGGATCCCTCTCACTGTGAAGAGACTCGTGCTGGATGTCATATTGTACCAAATCAGTATTATCAACGGATGGCTCATACGGTCACTGAGACGAGACTCTTCTGAGAACTTTATCAATAAAACATCATTGTTTACTTGACCCGACTGATTTGTAGTTCACCCTCATCTCGTTTTCTGCTTCCAAACGAACGTGACGTGACGTGACGTGACGTGACGTGACGTGACGTGACGTGACGTGACGTGACGTGACGTGACGTGACGTGACGTGACGTGACGTGACGTGACGTGACGTGACGTGACGTGACGTGACGTGACGTGACGTGACGTGACGTGACGTGCATCCGTGTGCAGCTGATGCTTTATATTCGCTATTATTTTATCGATCGGGACGTCTCGGCCTCACACTCTTATGGTAACCAAAAATGATTGATTACACAGCAATGCAGAATTGTATTTGTAGCCAATAGGAAGGTGTCTGGCGGTGCAGTGTGGTTAGCTTGTCTGCTTCCCAGGAAGAAGGTCCTCGGTTGGATTCCCTTTCTCTGTGGAGTCTCCATGTTCTGCCCGTGTCTGCGAGGGGTTCCTCCATGTTCTCTGCTTGTCTACCGCAGTCCAAAAACATGCAGGAGGTCCAGTGGAGAGACAGATGAGTGAATGGTTGTATGCTTCAAATGCACGGTCTATATATAATAATCTACAATGGGCTATCATATACAGCAGAGCCTCACCTGTCATTATGAACAATAAAAATACGAAAAATGACCACATAAAAAAAAAAAGGATTCATATTTGTCCCCCGAATCGTGCTGTGAATGTATTTTCTGTGTGATTCCAATCATTTTTAAACTTTTTATCATGTCTTTCACCTCAGTGTGTGACAGAGTTGACCCAGCTGATGGGACGTCGAGCTGCGGGGGAAAAGTGCTGAGGTGAGGCAGGTCGTACCTTGCCGCACCGGAAGGGGGCGTACGTGAGCACACAGGCGCTTGTCGCTGCCGCACATCTGCAAGCGATCAACGCTCGGCGCCGCGCTAGCTAAAACTAGCTAGTCAAGTGCGCTAGCTTTGTTCACTTTATACGCTGTGATTCCCGGATGGAGGATGCTATAGCTAAAGTAACGGGGCTAGCATCTCTCAAACGTGAAAACAGAAGGTAATAACCGACGGAGGAGCGGCGAGTTTGCTGCAAACTACGAGACGGAAGGTGGACAAAGTATGGCAGGTGTTGGTGGAGGAGGTGGAATGAAGGTAGGACCACAAGTGGTTTTAGGTCTTATAAAAAGAAGTGAAATGAGACTAAATTAAACACAGAATTGAGCCCAAGGGGTTTTTCTCGCTATCCTCTTGATGAGCGACATGTATTGAAATTGAATAAAGTGCCAGAATTTGTACGTTTTAAAAGCAACTAAAAGTTGAACTGAGGGTCAAAAGTGAAAGATTGTTATGCACCCCTGTATACTTTGACTTGTTTTCATGAGTAGGAATTGTAAGGAGCACATGGAACATTTGTGCTATCTGCTGTCTCTTGTTGCTGGAAAAGAAACTCCCTCATTTCTGGGCTCAACATGTGCCTGTGTGTGTTTCTGTATCGCTGATGGGATATGAAACATTGCCAGTAGTCGACTATCACGCTGCCCATTGAACAGGGAATTAGATGCTTTTTTTAAGTTCTTACAATCTTAAATGTGACTGCGGAGGATTCAGTGCCTCACCTGCCCTGAACCTGAACCTGAAGCTGGACCTGGACCTCCCCGGTTCTCGTATGTTGTTGGAATGAGAGCGAATGCTTGTAGATTCAAGGTGTTTATTGTCTGGAAACGTTTGTCCCAGTACACATATTTTGTTGTCCACAGAGAAGCCAGATAGGTTGACAAAAAAAAAAAAAAAACAATAAAAAAATAATAGAAATGTAAACTGTGCAGAGAAAACAGTTTCAGCACATCAGTTAGCAGTATCAACAGGATGTGCAAGTTGAAAGAAAAAGTGCAAATTGTACTCACGGAGTGAAAAGTGCAGATTAACATCTTAAAAGTTGAGTGTGTGTGTCTGTGTGTGACGTGGATCAGATGGTGAATAGTTGTATGTCTCCATACTGCGTCAATGAGAGGGTGAACGGCTGCGTGTCTCTGAACGTGGCCCTGTGATGGACCACCCATCTTCTCTCCCCATGACGGCCAGGATGGTCTCCAGCACCCCCGTGACCCTGAGTGCAGGATCAGCGTTGTAGATGATGTATGAAGAAAGTGTCCTCTGCAGGAAGTGATACTTCTCCTCGCATTGTTTCCATGACAACACGTCCTGTTTTGTTGTGAAATGATAAATCATCTGGTAGCAAAACCGCAATTTTCTAGATGAGTGGTTTTGTAAATCGTTAAAACAGGAGGACGTTTGCAGTGGAATGGGGTTTCTCTTCAAGCCCCCTCTTCATTGCCACATTGAGAAAGAAGCGCTAAAATGCCCTTAAGAAGTATGACAATGTCTGACTTAGGCTTTTACACAAAAATGAATCACACCTTTAATTACAAAACTAGCCACTTGTTCCGTCTCCATT
The DNA here is from genome assembly GCA_901007705.1 of Fistularia tabacaria. NCBI lineage: Eukaryota > Metazoa > Chordata > Actinopteri > Syngnathiformes > Fistulariidae > Fistularia > Fistularia tabacaria. The sequence goes on along the minus strand of CAAKHD010001468.1, from coordinate 13,223 downwards.
TGAAATTACTAAATGATATGAATAAGCAATTATTTTCTCAATTTGACACGTTTTCATGTCAGACAAGAGGTGGCTCTGAGAAAATTAAACACCTGAATCCTTGCAAAGAGCCGGCTGGAGATCAACGCTGCAGACGAAAGCAGCGATTGTTAAACAAGAAAAGGGAACAAAAGCTATTTTCGGCTCAAGGGGGAACCATATATTTAAAGTGCCTTAATAAAGGTACATAGGTTCTATCTCCAAACATCGGGTAGTTAAATATAAGCATCCTACTGAGTATCTGGTGACTCGCAAAATGAAATTATCACTTGATTGCTTTATCTTGCACTTCTACACTTAATGCATAAGATAAGATGCAGTCTCACCCTCAGTTAGGTTTCTGTGGAGGTTCTGGCTCCTCTGGGTCCTCCAGGTCCTGGTCAATCATTGTCAAATCTTATCCTGGCAGCTGGACTTGGGTTTCTTCGCTCTTCTCATCTGAGAGGCCTCCTCGCCTCGAACACACTGTGGGGAGTTTCCGGCCCATGACTGTCTATAGGGTGTGTTTCAGCTTCATATCGGAAAATCCCCACAGTCTGCTGGAACTGAAGAGGAGGACAGAAACTAAGGCCAGGTGCCACCGTAAGATTTGACAATGGGCTGTTCTAGCTCACACTAATATCACTGCGATTCACTTTCAAACACACACACAGTCAGTCCCCTCCCCTTATGAACGTAAACAACACAACATTCATGGGAATAAATTATTTTAATGCAAGATTCTCATTTAAAGCAAACAGGCATCGTACAGGTCATTTGGTTTATTCAGTGAAACAATCAAAACCTACTTTTCTCCTGGTCGAGAGTCATCATTCAACTTATGCAATAAAAATTATATCTGAATAATGCTTCATATCAAGATCACTGTCAAAGAAAAGAAAAAGAAAACTGGTGGCTACTGAATGTCAACAGCGTCTGACACAAATCACGGTCATCCTCAAAATGCATTCCATTCATTGTCACATGACTTCACCCGAAGACAGAGAACAGCTTATGTGCAAATGAAAAGCTGAGGTCCTGGAGGCCTTTAAGGCTTCAGGGGGCTGGAGGCCTGGAGGCCTGGAGGGCTGGAGGGCTGGAGGGGAGGCGAGGCTACGGATGTCTGAGATGGCGGCCAGGAGGTGTCACATACAGAGGTAATCAGTATAAAGTGCCAAAAAGCTTCTCACAGATTAGCCTGAGATCTGAGTACAATTTGTGTGTGTGTGTGTGTGTGTGTGTGTGTTCATGCATGTGTGTTTACGTGGCCGTGTGTGTGTGTGTGTGTGTGCGTGTGTGTGCAGTGTGGAGTCGAGGTGTATCATTACAGACAGGAGCCTGAGGTTCAGGGTATGTCTTGACGCTCAGTCAGAAGTTGATACAGGGTCAGTCTGTCAGTGCTGAGGGCTTCACATCAATAAGTGGCTATGGAAGGACAGTTCCATGTGGGTTCAAAGCTTTTTATTTATAGACCAGCTAAAGACCTGGAGATGGAAATGGAGAAGGGGGCGCTCGATTTAAGGCAGATGGGAAAAGGGGTGGTAAGTGTTTCGAGGCACAGAAATGAAGGGCGAGGAGGAGGGGGGCGGGTAGGCAACGGCGTTATGTCAGCATGTCCCAGAGACAGCAGCAACACAGAGCTGTCCAGCAGGCCGTCAGGCATGTGTCTCCGGTGTCGTCTCTTCTCCTGTCCTCCACCACATACACTGCAGAGGGAGAGAGGCAGGTGCGAGAGGACGTCAAGAGAAAAAAAACGTGGAAAAGATGACATAATAAAGAGAGGGAGACAATGTGAAGAAAGCAATTAGCTTTCCCTGTTCTGAGATCGCATTAAAAACCACAGAAAAATGATGTGATTCATGCCGGCAGGTTTTCAGAAGTGAAATCATGTGTGTCCGGGGCTGCGGAGGTTTTCCTCTAATTATGTTCATCATGGGAGTCACGTCACCATGGTAATGGCACAGCAGCCCAGAGACACGATCACACGACGTCGCAGTTGAGTAGAATTAGCGTTGCTTTGAGGAGGGAGATGAAATAGGACTTTTCAGAAATCCTTACCGTCATGAAACCTAACAACGCATTTTCCCTTCACTCACACACACACGCGCACACACACGCGCGCACACATACACACTGCTTTTTACTTCGCCCCACCCCCAAGGCAGCAGAATAAATGAAAGGGTGAGGTTACCCAAACATGAGCTTCACCACCTGGAAGCGGCAGGCAGGTAAAATGTCAGCGCATTCATACATTCATCGCCCGTGTTTGTCGTGAATCGTTCACGTGGGGCAGAAACACTCGTCTGGCCTTAAACAACCGAGAAAAAACAGGCGGCAAAGTCACCTAGGAGACCGGCTCCCGGTCGGCAGATAAAGGGCAGCCAGCCCTCGCCGTACTAATCTTTGGTATTGTACAATAGCACACCTGGTTAATGATTGGCCGATATTTAATTTTGAACACCTGCATCGAACCCAGGCTCCCCAGCAGTGGATCAGACAGGTGACGCTTACCTCCAGAGTGAAAGGAGCAGAGCCTCCCCGCAGCATTTCAAAGTGGGAACTGTTCTTAAAGAGCGCTTCTTCTTCGACCGAGCACATATCTGATGCTGATACTGCGGCTACTTTCCACGCCAGACCTTTAACCCCCACAGGCCCTTTGTTTGTTGAGCGTTTCGGTGGTATCTAAATCCAGCCATCGAGTTCCCCACTCAAAGGGCTGGTTCTCCCTGCGGAGCAAGAATGTCTCGATCGCAGAACGCTGCAAATATTGTCTTTTAATTGGCGCGACAGGACCCAAACTGTGATGGGGGGCTGTAGGGTTCCCGTTAAGAACCTGTCAAACAAGCGCAGCCCCCTGGACTCATCCCCTCCCTCAAGACTGCTTTTAGATTTGGACGGAAGGAAGTGGCGCGGGTCATTGTCACGTACAGCAAGGGGTCGTGCTTTCACTGCGGGGAGCCTCCAACGAGGCGGAGGAGCGTACGACGCGAACGGCACGTGTGGGCGCTTTGTACAGTTTCACACAGACAGAGCGGATTTGGTGTTCAAACAGGCAGTACAGAATCGGGTTGAATTAACCTCCCGCTGCTTTCCTCTCAACGGCTCACTGACGGGAATAAAGGCAAGATTAACAAATAAGATGAACAGAATAGATGGGTTTCATTAACGTGTGATTTGATTAGGATTTTTCACTGAGCTGAGTCTTGTGTACTGTGGTGATTTCGATGTAGGTCTGCAGGTCGCAGGTGTTTGTTGAGATGTTTTCTGATCGCCTGGCATCACGGCCACTCATTGTGGCGAACAAACTAACGGGTCACACTCCGGTGTGCCGCCACTCACCTGTGTTTTTGGGGGCTTCCCCGTACATAGGCCCCGGAGGGGGCCCACCCTGCCAGCCAAACTGCGGCTGTCCAGGGTATCCTTGATAAGGAGGCTGTCCCGGTCCAGGATAGGGTCCTCCGGGCCCCCCCGGTCCTGCTGGGTAGTTGGGGTAGGATGGATTAGGCTGCTCCATGTTTACGGGGTATCCTTGCGCAGGATACCCCTGGGCCGGATAGCCATGCGGAGGGGGGCCCTGCTGCGGGTAGCCAGGAGCAGTGGGGCCTGGGTAAGGAGGGGGCTGCTCGAAATTCATCTTCTTTTGGTTGATCAATCACCTGGAAATGAAAAAAATGAAAATAAATTAGTCAAGGTGGATGAATGTGTTAAGGTCAGGCATTGAAGCTGAAACTCTAACGCACAAGAACAACTTGTTTGTCCGCATCAGCCGATATCAAGATTCAGAATTCAGGGGGCTGATATCTGACGCAAAACCAAGTAATCTTCTCGTGGCCTTGACGTCCACGCGTGGAGTTCATGCTGGCAGGGAGGCGTTTTTGAGAGGAAGCGTGCTGTCTTGGCCAGGCGCTGCGCAAGTCTCCCCTATGTGACATCAGAGCGTCCACTCCCACCGCTATCAGTGCCTCCACCCGCTTCACAGACTTCTGACGTCACACTTCACGCCTCCCCGAGACGGCATCACAGCCTCCTGCACCAGACACACCCACATTTTAACTTCCTCTTCCTTTCCTTCAGGTCACACATTGCTACGGCACCAATAAAGGGTTGTGGAAATCGTGACCGGATCATGTTTCGACAGCATAGCGCAGAGCCAGTAGTAATAATAGCATGGCCGGTTTGATTATTCCTCATCTGAGGTGAAGAGTTAACGTTACTAACATGACAACACGGGTGTACATTGGAAGAACATGTCATTTTCTTTACTGTTGTATCCTGGAAACCACGTCGCAGCCGTGTATACGTACACATGGGTATGGATGAGCCTCCGGAGCCACATTAGGCAGGGAACTCCTCGGAGGCCCTCACCAGAGCACAGTATTTTCAGGCAGGCGCAAAAATGATGCAACAGACGCCTGGAATAAAAAAGTCCCACTGTCGATCTGTGTCATCCCGAACCCCTTATCGTGTTTCCTGCTGTTTCAAATTCTATCAGTAATCAGATATTAGACAAGAGACGCTCTGACACTCCTCTGCATGCTTGGAGTTTCATTGACAGTTAAGTTGTTTTTTTTTGATTGTTATTTAATCAAGCGACGTCTCATTTTCCTTCTGCCATAGCACTCAGGCCTTTTTGCCTTTGTTTACGCGTTTGTGACCGTTATTCTGGGATTGGGGAAATGCTTTGTCGTGGGAGAGGTGGGTTCCTCCCTGCTCTGCTGCCTGCCTCCAGTGCCAGTGTGTGCACTCCTCTGCGGTCTGCTGCCAAACGCCTACCTGCATGTCAGTAAATGTGTGTCTCTGTTGCCGTGTCCTGTGTCTAAGCGTTCATTGTTTTGCTTTTTGATACAGCGTGAAGGTTCACTTTGTACTTCTGTTTTCTCAACTGCGTATGTGCAGAATACGAGAGCCTAGTGTGTGTGTGTGTGTGTGTGCCGTTACATTTACATATGCAGTCAAGTGTGTGTGTGTGCACGTGTGCGGTTACATTTACATATGCAGTCAAGGGTGTGAGGATGTCCAGGTTCAGGAGGCCGGTGTTTCTGTGTGAGTGAACGTCAGTGCTGTGCCAGCCCTCTGTCACGAGTTGCTGCTGCGACAGCAACGTTGGCTGGTATAGATCCATATGAACTGCGTCACGAGTGTGTTACAGAAGGACCGGTGGGAGAATACGACCTGCTTTGATGCAGACAATGTTTCCTTTTTGCTTTTTTATTTGCCAATTGGGTTTGTTTGCTGTAACTATGTGTCAATAATTAAGCGCTAGGCTCCACTTTGTGTTGGTCATGAGTTCCTGCTGGGTGTGGTCAGCTGTGCAGCTTTGTGTGCTACTCACACTGCTCAAGGATAGAGGTAATGGTATAGCCGAGCCTCGGAATGGAGGACGCACTCCTATTGTTTCCCTTTACTGGGAGGACGGCAGATAGGATTCAGGTTCTTGAAGCTTTTTGAGGCATTACACTGCTCTACGTCCCAACTGGCCATGTTAAAGGCTCCCAGATATTTTAGCAAGACAACTATTGCAATACACCCTTGTTTTCCATCAACTCTGATCTCAGTCCCCATGTTACGTTGCATCTGACGACCAAGGACAAAACAGCACAGCCTTATTATGCACTTTATTTACATGTCTTGCGATTCAAAGGTACATCCCAGCCCTGCTAGCAATAAGCTCCATTATCTTACTCTCCGCACACAGAATAAATGAGAGGGCGCTGCTTCACGGCGTGCTGAATAAGGCCAGTGGCTTTCACCGGGAGAAAGTGCTGTGCAGAATGAACGTCAGCTAGTTAGCCTTTCAGTGGAATCAAAAAGGTAGAAGTAAAATGCGATGTTCAAAGGCTGGCTCAGTGGTGCTTTCGGTTTAAGGTTTACACGTTAGTAACCTTGCAATATATAAGGAATTCTGTTCCTCACTGTGCAGGTGAAACCCCTCCATCTTTGCGTTGTGACTGACCGGCTATTTTCCAGATAACAAATAGGATTCTTGTTCCGCGGAGCAGCCGAGCCCCGTGGCAAACATAGCAGCCCTTTGACAACTGAATAAGTAACTACGGTGTGTTTGGTGAGTGTTAAAAGGTAATTTGTGCCTCTGCCTTAGACCTCTGGAGGAGGAAGTGCATTTCTCAGCCAACTCCTAATGGCTTCTGGTAAAGCCAATCTGGGTCCATCACCACCCTTATTCTGGCCTTCATGACTAGATCTGCTCATGTGAAACAGCCATAACAGTGGAAACCGGGCCGGAGGAGAGGCCACGACTCAGCTCGGCCTCCAAGGATTCCTCTGTCACGTTGTATATATATATATACACTATAAACACCGAAACAACTCCCTCCCTCCACATACGAATTCAGTGGACTATGTGCGCCGCAGCAGAGCCATAACTGTCAGTTAAACATTTTTAACTGGGCCAGATGGACAAACCAGAACCAAAAGTCTTTATCTGTACTTGAATGTTATCAGCAGCGGAAAAATCCATCATTTCATTTATTAGGTTCAAAGTATGGTACCACAGATTTTCCTCTTGGATCTGAGGACAGGGTTAATACATCCATTTCAAGGGCGCTCTGTGTGGAGTTTGACATGTGGAGAACTTAAGGAAACACAACAAGCAATGTTGAGCCAAATGCTGTTTACTTTTGCTTACGTTAACGTCCGAGCAGACCCAAGCAGAGCCGCTTTTAAGGTGACCGCAGCTTTTACCACCTGGCTGTGTGCTCAAATCATCCAACAGATGGCGAGGCCTTGGAAACTATGGAAACGCTGACCCAGGAGGAAGAGAACCAACTTCTTTTCGGCTGTTGTTTTTATATCAAAGGTGATAGGTAGTAAAGCAACAATCGGGTATGACCTACTCTGGGGTTACCAGGAAAACCTCAGATGACTGGTAGACCTTTTTTCCAGCCTGGTGTGTCATCTGAGGCAATCAAGTTCCACAGAAAGCCACCCCTTCCTGAAATAATCAAGTGATGTACAAATACCAGTGAGGATGTTTGTAGCATAACGTGTCATGTAGAAATCAGCTTGATTGACAAGAAAGCTGACTTTGACTTTTGATGTAGAACACCTTATCTCCACATTGTTCAGCAGGTGAAGGTCTCAAACAGTTTATACTGTTGAATCCTTTTTTTCCCCAATCAAAACTACCTCCCGAGGCATGGGATGGCAATCACGGCGGGGGTTGTATGTAAACTGGGAGCGGCGTGTTCATTTGCATATAGGTGCCACTTCTCTCTTCTTTCTCAGGAGAACGCGAGCGAGACTCCGCCGTGTTTTCACAGCAACATTACTGCGATAGTATCGCGCACAGAGACGCATAAACATGGATGGTGAGGGCAGAAAACCTCCTTATGCGTAACAAATGAAAGAATGCATGATGGGATACGGCGAAGCCGCTCGGCTCCAATTATTACAAGATACAAGCATGTGATGTTTGCCTTTTTGCTGTACGGCCATAAGAAATAAAAGTAGGGTCTCTTCATCTTGCATGTCTTAAGAGCAAGTGTGTGTGTGTGTGTGTGTGTGTGTGTGTGTGTGTGTGTGTGTGTGTGTGTGTGTGTGTGTGTGTGCGCGCGCGCGCGCGCTCCCATACTAAACCCGAAGGGGGCTTCATTGTGGTGAGGTGATGCGTTCACGTCCCATCGGGCCTTTGTTTACCCACCACATCTCCAGGAGGCCGCGTTCAAAAAACGACACCACCACCACCACCACCACCACCACCACCACCACTACTATCATCGGGCGAAACTGGGAACCGGCGGCTCCCCGGCTTCACCGAAGCGTGACAATCGATCACAACAAGCCGATCGATGACGGAATCGATCCTTTGCTTTCAACAAAGTGGGGATTTTCGAGCTTCACCTGAATATTCATACGAGTCCCGCTATAAAGCTAGCTTCTTTGACTCAACAGTATCAGGAGCTGTTTTAAATGTTATTATTATTATTATGAATAACACAATCGGTATCATTATTACAATTATTAAAAATTATCATTGTACTTACAAAATTAACAATGGTAAATAGTTTTATTCTAAATTAGACGTTGAGGCAGTGTGAAGACTCCGAGCCGAGGCGGAGGCAGCACCTGCAGGCCGCGACCCTCCGTCACGACCCGGCTCGCCGGCGGTGGAGAAGGAGGGAGAGGGGGGCGGTCGACGGGGACGGAAGGACCCCCTACCTCGGTTCCAAGTAGTTCCCCGCGGTGCGTTGGCGGTGACGGCGGCGACTCTTCGGAGAGAAGTCCCGTTTACCTTGGCTGTGTTTGGGGCGGAATGAGCGCCCCCCGCCCCTCCGCCGCCGCTGCCACTGCCCTGCGCGCATCACTGGCGGGGCGTGACGTCACCAACGGGCGGGAGTGGGGGGTGGGGGGGTGCGTATGCGGGAGGTGGTTGGCCGACGGGGTAACCGCCGCTGGTGGGGGCCAATCAGAAGGCTCCGCGGTGAGCCGCCGGCCTCACCGTGGAACGGCGGCGGCGGGTCAGCTGACGAGCGAACGGGCGCCCTCGTATCCCCCGGTGACGACACGAACACACGAAAGACACGCTTAACGGAGAATGTCGATCGGCGCCTCTTTTGGCTTTTTGAGTTTGTCGAATTGTGATCGCGCATCGGTTCGGCACGAGCAGAGAAATTCCCCAGATGCAGTTTTCAATTCAGACGATCCGAATCGTTTCCACGCGCTGCGGTTCCGCTGTTCCACCACCAGATGGCGCCACTTCCACTGTGAAATCTTTTGGAGCTGCAACGTCCAGAACGAAAACAAAACAAAGCGTGGAGCCAATCTGCGGTGCTTTTATTAAACGATATGGCCTATTGATCGGGGTTTTATTATGTGCATTTGTCTCAATGCGTGGACCAATATCCATTTATTCCTGGGGACATATATCCTTTTTATTACCCAAACGCAAACTCAATGAGAGTCGAATAGAGCGGGCCTTAAATCGTGCCGCAATGGGGGACATTTTCAAAGCAAGCACATTTTATCATCAACATAACATTGTTTTTGACATAAATATGGTGCACAGAGGCAAAGTTTTACAACATTACACTTTAATAAATAGGAACATTTGTCTCAAAATTTCAAAGAATGCCTACAATAAAAACAACAGGTGGGATTTGCTTAGCATATTATACTACCAAGTTTGCATTTCTATGCTTCTTGTTGTTGTTGCAGACTTTGCTGTGCTTGCTCATGAAGGAGGAACTTGTTACTGAGTGTGCTCTGTATCAGTCCAAGAAACAAGAACTGCTCTCCAGTTAGCACGTGAGGCTCACTTTTCCACGCTATTCGTGTTGGTGCTCATCCTGTGGTGGAGCAGAGACAGGACGGCTCACTAAGTAAAACACACATTCACATGTCTGCAAGCTGGGTTTTACATGTATGTTTGGACTTCCAGTGCCTCTCTAACATGATGTGACATGTGCTACCTTGTCAGAATTCATGAAAATAACCCCCCTGAAATTGGACATCAGCTTAAGGAGCAAACACTTTCCCCATTTTACCAGAATGTCATTGTTGAATCTTCAATACGGCACATGAGTGCAACGGCACGTGTCAGCCCAGGTTAATGCATGTGTTGTGCAAACATACAAAGAACGATCGGGTTGTGAAACACTCGGTCAGTTCCTCCAGAAAACATTACATTACATGAGCGCAGTGTGAATCCTAAGCACACGGCGTGGCAGCTGCCATTGAGCTTGTAATTCAAAATGAACCTGTCTCTATTCTGCAAGGTGACACCAGACCACGTAGTAACTTGTGATAAAGCACACATATACGAGTCTGTCGCGGCTGTCTCTTATATCACCAGAGTTATAGCCTTGTGGTGCCTTCAAGAAACAGGAATTTGCCTTTTGACATATACAAAGCTATGCTTACACTTACTATGAAATTTTCCATAGAAGTATATTGTTAAAATGAACTATTATTAGTGGCACATTAAGCAAAAGACAGGCAACAGCTGTTTTCAAGTCTGATGCTGTCTCATCAGACCCATCACAGACAGAGAACCAGAGAGACGGAAAATACTGTAAACATTAAGATTCTTTGTTGTATGCTGTAAAACCCGGCGTCAGTAGGATTGATTGAATAATAAGCTTTAAACTCGTTTAACCGTTTAAAAGACAAGATGATGTTCTGAAGCAGAGCCACCGGTTTGTCTTGCGGATTTACTTCAGGACACAAAAACATCGATTCACCACGAGTCGGGTGAATGCCTGTCATGTCAATATTTGTGTATTTGGTATGTGGACGTAAGTGTGTGTGTGTGTGTGTGTGTGTGTGTGTGTGTGTGTGTGTTTGCATACGTGTATATATGCACGCATGTTTTCCACACCTCCCTTCCCTCCCTGTTATGAGAGATGTGGCCGTGTGTTTGAGTGTCTGTTTACATTGTCACCCCGGTAATTCAGCCATCGCCGCCACCAGCGGCCTCCACGCCAGCATCGGACAGAAATAGAGCGTCGACTCAACCCAACCCTCTTGAGGGAGAAACTGGAACGGGAGAAGGGGGAGGGAGGACTGGGTGGGGGTGGTGTTTTCACAGAGGAAAAGGGCAATGGAGCAGGTTTACCAGGGTTCATATTAAGGGAGACGCCGCCCTGAAGTAAACTTGTTTATCGTGGAATAATCCCAAATTACAGGTCACTTATATGCTGTACTTCATCCAGCTGGGAACCACTCCTCCACACTTCTGTGCATTTCCAGGCTCTCGGGTTGAACACTGTGTTTCATGCAGCTGTGAGCACTCTCGCACTGCCTTATATCTTTACACGCTGGTAAATATTATGGCTCAGAGACATTTATCCGCAAACATGAGCGATGGATGATTCTTTTTTCAGCATTAAGATCGGATGTTGATGCTGCAGAAAAGAAAACAAGTACTTCTGATCTAATGCAGTAAATACTGTTATCAAGGAATCCCTGCAACCCGTCAACACAACACGCTGAAGCTATTTTATATCTGCTTTTTTGGATCACAAAGTGGAATAACTGATTGAAAATTCCTAAAACCCTGAATATACCAACTCTGTCATGAATGGTCATCAGTTCTCATCCACCTGACAGAACCCGAAAGATCACTGTTGTATCACTGTATTGTGTCGTGACTTAATTCAGAATCCCTGTTTCTGTCAGCTGTTCCGAGAAAGCCGTATATTCATGGAAAGTACCGGCTTGATTGCACCGTGCAGAGTTTGAATTCAACTCGAATGACGTTTTGCAGTCGCCGTGCACCTGCCCATGTTCTCACGTGCACACGGCGCAAGCAAACATACGCTGTTGTTCAAACAGCTAATGCAGGTCAACATACACGCTTCACAACAACGTCTACGTGGGCGGGAACCTGCAGAGTATCACTTTGATTTGGAGCACAACATGTAGATTTGATTTTCTGGAAGAGAATAGTGATAAGGGAAGTTCTCCATGCCTCGGGAGTGCGACACGTCACCAGGTTCACGGTTTTAAAAATCTACCGAGCAAAGAAGAGAGCAGCTGGGCAGCCCATAGGAGGTCTGTAGTTGAAGCCCGCTGACCCCAATCCTGTTTGCAAGTGCAACCCATTTACAGTGAAAAGCGTGGGAACGTCGCCGATGTCACGAGTGCGACAACGCAGCGGCCGTCTTTGCACAGCCTCAAGTCGATGCGGGGTTTTGTCTACAGGAGGTGGCCTTCTACCAGCAGGTGTCACATACGCTATGCCCCCCCCCCCCCCCCCCCCCCCCCACCCCCGCCCCCCCGTGACCCGCCCCCGCCCTTACCCCCCCACAGCCTTCCACCTACTCCACCCCCC
>CAAKHD010001465.1:1258-27984 GCA_901007705.1 Fistularia tabacaria | reverse complement strand
CAGAAGGAACACACCCCCCCCCCCCCCCCCCCCACCCCCCTCTTTTTTTTTTTTTTTTTTTTCTATTATGTCGAAACTCCAGTGAACAAAAAGAAAGACAAAAAAAAAAGATGCACTTTCTATTTTACTCACTCCCTAGAACAGCCGCGTTCTTTTTTTTGTTTGTTTTTTTTTTGTTTTGCTAGGACATTAAACAAAGCTTGAAAGTACGGACTGTGATTGTGTGTGTGTGGGAGGTCGGGGATGGGGGGGGATTTGTGGTTTCTTTCCACAAGTGAATGTCAGATCAGCTGTCAAAACGGGGGAGGAAGGAATCATCATCCGATCTGTCATGTTCATCATACTGTTCTTTTATTATTTTTATCGATTAAAGCATTTATTAATTTAATGGTACTTTTTTTTTTTTTTTATCTGCATTTATTCAATTATCTACAAATGACCCGCTGCGCTCTTTGACTTCGGTGCAGAATATCTTGTTCATTTAGTACGAGAGAAAATATCCAAAGGCCAAGATCATTATTTTGCAATGCAAAAAAAAGACAACAAACCACTATTTCGTGCATGAGGGCACTATTTAGCATCTGCAGGCTGCCTGAAACATCTACACTTTGTTGCAAATCTGGTCATTTAAAATGTAACTTTGTCAGCACCCATATCTAAGGTAAGTATGATACCAGCCTGTTTTGTTTTTTTTTGGACTTTTTTTTTTCAGCTTCAATTTTAATCACATACTCATCACTCAAAGCCAACAAGAGCAACACTGCAAAACAAGTGCGATATTGTACAATATCAATAACATGAGTATTCGTGGTGAAGGGTGAGATGTTCATACAATAAAGAGCGAGTTAGGGATCGATAATAAAACCAGGTTTGAAAGTCAAAAAGCATTTCGGAGTGTCTGTGTTTCAAGTCGTCCGCTGTGGTTGAGCAGCAAGCAGAACCCCAGGGAGAAAAAAAAAAAAAAAAACGTCTATATTTGAAGAATTTAATTTCACGAGCGAAGCGCCTCTTAATAAAATCCCTCGTCTGGTAAAGGGAAGCGACTTCAGCTCTAATCCTGGGATTCAGTCTCACCGAGTTGGGGGGGGGGGTTGTCACCATGGTAACTTGCTTGAACCTGGTAAAGAACAGATGTGTAATGTTTATGTGCTACAGCCTCTGTACAATCCAAAGAGCAAACGTACCTTTTTCAGAACCGAAGAAGGTTTTTATGGTCTTAAATTAAACAAGTTGTGAACATCTGACTGATATATTAAATGTTCAAATTCGTCTGACAAGAAGTATCACTCCCGACTGAGTGACTGAGGTGTTTCTAACGTGCACGACACCAGCGTGGAGCTGGAAGCAGTTGTGGGTTGAGAGGAGCCACGAGAACCTCCCTCATTGAACGTTAATAAGCAGTGATCCAGGACATAAACCACTGTGTAATGATGTTCCTGTTTGGTTTTTTATTATTTATTTTTTATTATTATTATTTTATTATTATTATTATTTTATTATTTTCTTCAATCCTGAGAAATCTCCGGAACAAAATATAAGATGAATTTCCCTCTTGTTTTCAGGCTCCTTGTTTTGAGCCAAACAGCTTTTGGTCGTAACAAGTGGCACTGAAAGTAAACGTACCATCAGCAAACTGTTGTAAACAATGGGGTTTTTTTTGTATCAGCTGGGATGAAAAATCGGTTGAACTGGTGACAAAAATATGCAGTTTAACGGGGATCGGCTTCTCAATGATCAACATGGAGGGCGCTGCGTTTATAGTTTGTGGATTTTTAATTTGGATTCTATATTGCCTCATTATTTCTGTGCGCGGGATGCTGAAGCTGCTCGAAGGGTCACATTAGGAAGAAAAAAACGGCAAAAAAATGTAGGTTTTGTTTCATTCAAATAGATTTCGAAATATTTGTATATAAAAAAAAAAAAAGTATGAATGAGATCCCACTGTTTGTATTTTCTTCTAGATTCAGATTCTGTCCCACCCTTGAAATGAGGGAACCGGGTTTACATTATCCATTAACATTGCGGCAGCGCTTCTGACACGCAGCAAGAAGGTCCTCGGTCCAATCGGTGGGGTTCCTCCTGGTCCTGCGGTTTCCTCCCGCAGCCTAAACACTCCATGGAGGTTCATTGGAGACCCTAAAGTGAATGAGAGGGTGAGTGGTTTGTATGTCTATATGTTGCCATGTGATCGACTTGCGATTAGTTGAGGGTTAAACTCCGCCTGTCGTCCAGTGACTGCAGGGAAAGGCTCCGACCCCTCCGTGACCCCGACTGCAGCATCAGCTGCCTGGATAATGAATGAATGTGTATCAAGTAGTTGTCCTCCCAACCAGTAGGGGGCAGTGTCCTTATACATACCTATATATATATATATATATATACATATATATATATATATATATATACACATATATATATATATATGTATATATATATATATATATATATATGTGTCCTTCTCACTGGGTTGATCCAGGTGTCGATGTCAGCCGCGTCGGACAAAAAAAAAATTCTGGAAGAAATCCGTCGAGGCAGCCAATCAGAGCCAATGCCGTCAGAGCCTCGGAACCCAGGAGACGTCCAGGAGGCACTTTTTGCAACTCAAGTCCATATTTAACTTTTTTGATCAAATGTCTTTTCAATCCAGTTCTTTTTTTTTTTGCGTTCCGTCCGAAGCTGCTCGGAACCGACGACAAGTATCTCAGATGCCAAGACGGGACTCGACGTCACGTCTCCACGTCCTCCTCCCTGGGTTGTCTCCACGTTCTCCGAGCTGGATTCTCCTCATGTTCTCCTGGTTTCTGCCAGAGTTCTCTCCACGTTCTCCATCTTCTCCTCTCTGGTTTCTCCCCATGTTCTCCCGGTTCCCTCCTGTTGCCTCAAAGTTCTCCGTCTTCCTCCCTCCAGCCGTCCACTGAAGTCTCCTAATCGTCGGTAGGTGTGAGTGAAAGGGTGAATGGATGGATGTCTCCGGATGTGGATTTGTATTTGACGTCTTCTGGTGTCAATCAAGATGACTCAGAGGAGGATGGGACGTGTGTGTGTGTGTGTGTGCGCACCTGACTCTTATATTTTCTGGTGTTCACTCTTTAAAAACTACAACAATAAAATCGGAGGTTCCTCTCCTGCGCCCTCAATCAGGAGGCCTCCGGACGCTCGGTCAGTCTGACAGCGAGAAGAAGAAGAAGAAGAAGAAGAAGAAGAAGAAGAAGAAGAAGAAGAAGAAGAAGAAGAAGAAGAAGAAGAAGAAGAAGAAGAAGAAGAAGAGTTGAGTTTAAAAATTCCTTTTAATGAAACGTTGGGGTTTGACAGGCAGACATTTGGAGAAAACACATAACGACACTCAGTGCTTCTCAGAGGCAGGAGATCAACTTAGAATGGGAAAATGAACTGGTCGTGGTTGTTGACGGAACACAAAATGCCTCCTGTCGCCCAGGTAGAAATGAATTCCCCCAAGTTGCCGGTTAACAAAAAGAAATTGAACTCCACTTTTAGGCGAGTCTTAATCAGTGCTTTCAAAACCGACACTGGACTTTCATCCCCTTCATTTCGGTCCTTCGCTTTTCGGCTCAGCCAAATGGCCCATTTAGCTGAGCCCGACAAAAAGTTCAGCACGAGAGATATTTAAGAAGAAGAAGAAGAAGAAGAAGAAGATGATCACCGATGTCAGATCGGGTCATGAAGAGAATTAAAAAAAAAAAAAAAAAAAACGTCGGTAACTCCGACTTCGGATGCCGCAGTTGCCGGGAGCAATGAGGTGAGAGCGGCGGGGAAAAAGCGCTCGTCTCGGGGAAAATGTCATTTCCGACCTTTAGGGGAGGCGGTTCCTGCGCCGGGGACGGATTCCCAAACCCACAGCGGAAACTTTTCGCTCCGGGTGAGGGTGGATCTCCTCCTCCCGGAGAGGGAGGTGAGAATTGAGGTGAAACCGTCGTCGTCAAGGTTGGGGACGAGTTGAAAAATTGGGGGCGGACGAACCTCGGAGGGAAGAGACTCGTCGATGCCGCCGAGGCGTCTGAAGATGATGAAGCAGGGACCTTCTATTCAATAATGACCGGGCCAAACGTCTGCAGAGGAACGACTCCGATGGAACGAATGAAAGATCCTCAGCTGGTAAACAGATATGATGCATTTCAGGCTCTCTGGACGGAGGAGAATTCATCAGTTCATCGGACAGAGACTCTCTCCTAAATTTCACATCGCGGTGATGAGAGGTTTGTGAGAAACTGTTAGTCAATTAGCCACGGGCTACGAGCCGCGCCGGACGCTGTTTCCAGGCAGATTGAGTTACGTGAAGACGAGTCCGGTCTCGCGGCGCCCGTTTGAAACACGCGAAACCTTCCCCGGCTTAAACTGGGCTCTGCTAACCTGCGTCTCTGTCGCCATTTCAAACTGCATTTTGTTTATTTTCCACAAAATGACTCCTTCTGCTGCAGCGGCAAAGGTGAATTGAATAACGGGGCGTATCCCAGCTGCCATTGGGCGAGAGGCGGGGATTGACATACAGCCATTCACTCGTCCACGCATCCGGGGTGTTTGGGGCCTCCAGTGAACCTACTGCGTGTTTTTAGGCCGTGGGAGGAAACCTTGAGGAAACCCCGCGTGGACGCGGGTGAGAACAAGCAAACTCCACACAGGAATCAAACCGGGGACCTTCTGTCTTCCTCTGCTCGGCCCGGATGCCAAAAATAAGAATCCAACAAAGGACAAACCAGAACCCCAAATAGTGCCGGTCCACTGCTCTCCGACCCCGGACGGAGACCTGGATCCGATCCCTCCGGTCCCCCTTCTCAAGGAAGAGGGGGACGGCTGAGCGAGTCGCCGTCGCGGTGGCATCGTCGGCCGAAAAGGTCGAACGTGATGGACGGTCAGCTCCGATGTTTATTCCGTTTACCAGCATTTCAGAATGACAGATCTCCCCGAGTAGGTCAGAGGTCGTCCGAGCTTTTACTTCATCACGGATGGACTGTGGTCCATTTTCAAAAAGATCCGAGCTAAAGTGGAAGTGATCGTCGCAGACGGACTCAGACGGACTCTCTGCATGCGGTGAATGATAATCAATGAATTAAATTTGACACGAGCAAAAAATTAACAAAACAAGGAATGTTATTGAAGTGTTTTTGTGTTAACTGCTCATTAACTGCTTAAATTTCCCAGTTTTGAGATAAATCAATGAAGTTAATTCTATCCTGTTCTATTCTATTCTACTCTATTATCATTTGTGTTGTATTCTATGCTATTCTATCCTATTCTCTCCTATGCTATGCTATGCTATGCTATGCTATGCTATCATATTGTATTGTATTGTATTGTATTTCAGTGTTCTGGCCCAAAGGCTCTCTACATACCTGCAAAGAAACCACCTCACTGATACATCAGTGCAGAAGGCCGGGATGGAGGGTTTCTCAGGGTGTCTGGAGCATGCCAATATCACCTGGCACCAGATACAATCTGCCAAAGAGGAACGGGGACACCTACATGTGATCGTCTTAGACCTTGCCAATGCCTTCAGGTCAGTCCCTCACAAAATCTTGGACATGGCCTTCAACTACTTTAGTCACAGATTTGGTCAAGAGCTTCTTCCAGGATCTCCAGTTCTGTATGACAATTAAACATCACCAGTGCCTGGAAATTGGCATCATGGCAGGCTGCACAATTTCCCCTCTGGCTTTTGCCATGGCAATGGAGGTTATTGTATGGGCATCTCATTGGGTGGTGGGAGGTGAGAGGACTAAGAGTGGTCTGCGTCTTCCGCCAGTAAGAGCCTACATGGATGATATGACCATCATCACAACAGCCAAACCATGCAACCGACGCTTGCTTCCGAAACTTCAGGAAAACACCCAGTGGGCAAGAATGGAGTTCAAGCCAAGTAAATCACGCAGTTTCTCCATTGTTGAAGGCCAACTAACGGACGAGCGGTCCTGGATCGGCGATGAACCAATTCCAACAGTCCTAGAAGCCCATCAAGAGCCTCAGTCGATGGTATAATGCAGACCTCAAAGACACCAAACAACTTGAGCAACTCCGGCAGGACCAGGCTAATGGGCTTCAGCAAATAAACAACACTGCACTGCCCGAGAAATTGAAGCTCTCATGTTACAAGTTTAGGCTGCTAGCCAGACTCTTGTGGCCATTGACCATGAACAAGGTCTGGCTTAGCCATGCCAATCGACTGGAAAGGCTGGTGAACACTCATGTGAGGAAATGGCCTGGACTTCCCAAATGCTTCAGTAGTGTGGGAGTTTGCAGCAAAGGAGCTCTGTCACTGCCAATTGCTAGTCTGGTTGAAGAGTTTAAATGTGCCAAGGTGAGGCTGGACATGTCCCTCACTGACTCCCGGGACCCCATGGTACATGACATCGTGGGCCACGTCCAACAAGGAAGAGGAGGCCTTGGCCTTGGAGTTTTAACAACTCTCTGGCAGAAGGCATCTACAACTGAGCGTCGAACCATGGTAGTAGAGGAGATGCATCGACACGAAGAAGCAGCCAGACGCTCCAAAGCCGTAGCACGAGCCAACCAGGGGCACCTGGATGAGGTGGGAGGGGGTTGAGAGGAAAAAACCCACATGGAGCGAGCTCTGGTGCTGCCCTCTACCACAAATCTTTAGCTATGGCTCGGAAAGGACACATCTTACCCCCCTGTGTACCACGCCTGCAACACTCAAGCACGTTCTGGTTGGCAGAACCAGCCTCGCTCTAGGGAGATACACTTAGAGACACAACCAGGTCCTCAAGTGCCTGGCCGATACACTTGAGGGCGAAAGGGTATCTATCAATGCCCAGCCCTTCAACAACCAGAATGTGCATCGACACCACTCAGTGTTTGTTCGGGAGGGGGACAAGGTGAGGGTTGGGCCCTCAAACCCTGATCTGTCCCCGCTGAATGCAGCCAGGGACTGGCAGACGCAAGTCGACTTAGATCAGAGGCTCGTTTTCCCTCCAGATATGCTAACAACAACCGTGCGACCAGACATGATCTAAATCCTGCCAGCTCGCCTACATCATAGAGCTGACAGTTCCCTGGGAGGACGCCATCGAAGAAGCGTACGAGCGCAAGAAGTTGCGCTACTCCAACTTGGCAGCTGAGGCGGAGGGCAGAGGCTGGAGGATCAGGGTGCGTCCAGTGGAGGTTCGGACGCAGGGGCTTTATAGCTAGCTCAACTGCAGAGCTCCTTCGGGAGGTCGTAGTCAGAGGACAGGCACACAGGCGAGCCATTAAAGAACTGGCCAACACCGCCGAAAGAACGAGCCATTGGCTATGGCTGAAGAGGAGTGACACCAGCTGGGCTGCTAGGGCACAGTGGGGCACACACCCAGGCTTGATCAACCTGTGGTGGGCCTGCCTCAGCGGACGGTGTGTTGTGAGAAGAAACACCGTGTGATGCAGAGGTGATGATGATGAGCCCCACTGGCAAAGCCGTGTAGCAGCCATTCCTTGAAGAACTCCCAATTAAAAATGGTGCAAACACTCGGCATTATAACATCAAGTCCTTTCAATGAACCTTTTCCATTCTATTTTATTCTATTCTCTCCTATGCTATGCTATCATGTTCAGTCACATTGTATTTCATTGTATTGTATTCTATTCAATGTCATTCTATCGTATTATAATGTTGTGGTGTGAGAAGGAAGGATTGTGGAGACGAAGGCGAGTTACAACTTTATTCTTCTAACACCAACACCAAACTGACAACAATTGTCTGCAGGGCACAACCGCCGGGACCCAAACCATGGCCCAGCCCCCATTCCCGTTGGGTGAGAGGCCCCGCCCCTCAGTGTCCGCCACAGTGTATCGTATTATATTCTATTCTTCTTTGTAATAGTTGGACATTTCATGCAAAGACCGTCCTGAGTTCGATGATAAACTTTAGGAAGAACTTTCCCGAACTCCCGTTCGTGTCTTCACCAAAGTTTGGCTTAAACCCGGTCACGAACCGACATTTTGTCTGGGACACGAATCCCTCAGTCATTTGTGTCAAACACAAACTTGAAGGATCTTCAGTTTTCTTGTACCATCTGGATGGAGAAAATATATATATTCTGTCTTCTGTGCCAGGAAACGTTGCTGAATTTTGTTCTCGCCTCACCGGTACAGAGGAACTATTATGGCCGGAAATGATTCGGCAACTTTTTGACCTGTAACAACTGAATGTCAAAAATAAGTTTTAGGCGTCCTTGTTGAAAAAGAATATTTGTATCCATAAGTTAGTGTTCATGACTGGCATCCGGAATGCGTTCTTTGTATTGCTGTGAGATCATTCATTCACTCATTTCTTCATCATCGGTGCCGCTCATCTGGCTGTTTAGGGTCTCCAGTGAAGCTACCGCTAGTTGTTTGGTCAGTGGGAGGAAACTCAATGGGGCCATTCGCCCTCTCATTTACATGTCATATGTAGCTACAAACAACCATTCAGCTTTCATTCGCACATGATGTAAAGATATACGACCATTCACCCTCTCATTCACACATCATATCGAAGGACATACAAGTATAAGTAACCATACACCCACTCATTCACATGTCACATAAACATACAGCCATTCACCCTCTCATTCACATATTGTACAGAGAAATACGACCATTCAGCCTCTCATTCATGTCGTATAAAGATACAAGCGACCCGTCATTCATAGAAAACCGAGCATTCATTCTGTCACTAACGAGTCATGTGGATACAAACAACCATTCGCTCCCATTCACATGTTATGTAGAGACATGCAACCATCGACCTTCTCAATCATTTATAGATACAAGCGACCTGTCATTCACAGGTCTTGGCTGTTTTGGGTCTCCAACGAAGCTGCCGCTTGTTGTTTAAACAGTGGGAGGAAACTCTATTAAATATAAACTCATGCAAACGCCTTCCGGTCTTTCTTAACTGAGCGAGGACCGAAGCCGTGCTCCCGCCCTCTCTCTGCATCTTGTCGGGCTCAGAGTAAACCGAGCTGTGGGACACACTCAATCTCACCAAATCACCTCCTGCCGCCTTCCATCTCTGTCTCTCGGTTTGTAGAAAACCCATTCACGACACGCGTTTCTGCCGCCCGAGTGTCACATGACGAACGATTAGCGTTAAACGACACCATGAATCACAGCCTCCTTCGCTGTTCATCACGGAAGGACTTGAACATCTGGCTCTCCTCCCACCAATCATAGTTCCCTTCAATTTCCAGCCAGTGAAGAAAACTTCATTGCGATTTCCATGAAAACCAATGTCGGAGACAAAGACGCTCTTTGACTGTCAGACCAGACAGTTTAGTTGACCTTTTATGGATTTGTTCGTTCACCGTACCACCCGGGGTCGTGGGAGGGTGGATCCAATCCCGGCTGACTTTGGGCAGGAGGCGGGTCCTCCTGGATTGGTCGCCGGTCAATCCACATACTGAGATATCCAATTATTCCCTCTCTCGCTCTCACCTCCGGACCATGTAGAGCAGGGAGGCTCACACTTTTTCGCCTTGTGAGCTACTTTTCAAATAACCATGTAAACATGATCTAGAGAAACCAAAAATGCTGAATGTATGTTTATTTTACTTAACACAATATCTGTTCGTGCACCTTGTATGACTGTATGAATCCTAATCGCACACGACAACAGAGGACATTTGTGTTCATCACCTTGACTTGCACTGCATAGACTCGGCTCGGGCTGCGTAGGCCGGACACTTGTTGCCGGACACTCAGCCCCGAGAAAAATGACTGCGGTCTGGACGACTGTGATTTCAGTTCTTTCACCTTTGTGCTTCCCAGCTCGCTTTTCAGGGGGAAATTCGTGTCGTAGCTTTATATGAACGGCGCAAAAGTGCCGCTCCACATTTCCCTTCTTCGGAAGGGCAAATGACAGGTCGAGCAGATGCACTTTGAATACGAATATTGTGAAAATAAAGTTTCTGACTTGATTCGTCTCCCGCACTCATAATTTACCCCTTATTTTAGAAGAAATTCTTTGTAAAGGATAACTTGCCGGTTAGTTCGCTGGAACTTGCAGTTGCTTGCGGGCCTTCGACTGCACATGCGTGTTGACTTGTGTGTCCGAAAAAAAAAGATCTCAAACTGGCTGCCCTGCGTTTCAGTAAACTCTTAGACTTTTGATTGGCATGCAATATACCAACATAACCTTTGCGGCAGGGGTGCCCAATACGTCGATCGCGATCGACCGATCGATCGCGATCGACGTATTGGGCAGAGGGTAGAGCCTCCAGTTAACATCGTGACTAAAGAGAAGAAAGAGGAGAACCTACAACAAACTCCACACTGAAAAAACTCTAATGCGGGAAACGACGAGGCGATCTAAGTGATGCGGAGATCTGTTGTCATGGCGACCGAACGGCAGCCGCGCTGTTGCGCTGCCTCACACCTTTCATCAGCTGGAGGGTGATCTGCCAATAAATCAAGGGAGGGAGAAGAGTCGGGCAGTCAGTCTGATGAAGAGCTGCTCCACAGAAAAATGATGATGTCCACTTGCTCACCGAGCCCTGAGCGGGGGCCGTGTTCGCTACCGGAGTCCCGAAATGACTCCTGGAATTGTGACGGATGCAATCCAAGGGAAAATGTACGGGGCAAGAATACGAGGGCCTTTGAGAAGCAGCGTTGAAGCACAGCTGAGGACGGCAGGTGTGACAGGGATGAGCATCTGACCTTCATATGGACCAAAGGACCGAGTTCTGTGTCGGGCGGTGCGATCACGACCCGAGCCCGACAAATCGCAAGCGGGCGGGAAGTCGAAGAAGAGGACGATATTTGTTTACGCCGAAACAAAAACAGGGCGCGGATACAATATCTGAGGAACCCTATGGAAACTGAAAGTAAACCGAAGGAACACAAAGGACCATAAACGAGAGAGACTTCAACCGAAGGCCTGACTTCAATACAATGTCAACTCAGTAAACAACAGGAGGCAGGTGGACGGCGTGACAGCAGACAGGAACTGATGGATGACAAATATAAAGAGCAGGAGGCGCTGACAGGGAGTGATTAAGCGGCAGGTGAAGGCAGTGAACAAACAGCAGATAACGCAGGCTGGGAAAACAAGCGGATGACAAAACAGGTAAAGAACCCGAACGGACACAACGAAGCGGCAACACTAAGAAGATACAGACACACTGAATGACAACAAATTCAACAAAGTTTTATTCAAATCCCATAAAACCTCAAGTTTGAGAGAAAACAGACAGTGACACAATTCCAACAGTATTAAATCTGACTCGATAAACTCGTCTAAACCCTGAACAAACAGACTGACGTCTTCTTGGTTTTGGGGTTTTCGCACACTTTTGGATGCTTTGTTATTTTCCCCCCTGAAAGGGATCTCCACTCCGACCCGACGGAAGAGACCAAGTATTTCATCGTAATTCGGTCCAACAAGAAAGCTAATCAACGGGAAAAGTGACATCGAAGACGTATGGAAGGACGATGGTATGTTTTTGTGGTTCGCCTGAAGGTTGCACTGCTGGTTGAATTATATCCACTATGATGTTGTTTTTGTTCCTGACTTTATTTTTCATTTGAACGAAATAGAAAATGCCGTTGTCAACACACCCATGTCAGGGACCGCGCATGAAGAATTTACACGCAAATCATTTTTCTGGAGTGAAAATGCCGAAGGAGCAGATGCCGCCATGACGCATCCATATCACATACTGTACGACAAATGTCACCACGAGGTCGCTGGGGTGAGACAATCACCCTCGTCATACAGACAGCCGAGGATGGACCTCAGGATAGATTCACATTTCTGTGGGATCTGAGACTGCGGTCACCTCGGCTTTGCAGTTCTTCCTCCCGGAGGTGAGCGATTACACCCAACAGGCAACTTGAATAAGTAATAGGCTGGCGGCCTTGCTTTGTGTCCCGCGGGCAGTCCTGTGTGTGTGTGGGGGGGGGGTGATCCGGGGATTGGGCGCACAGAACCCGATTTTTTGGGCTGTTCGGTCCCTGTGTGACCGGTGTCGGAGCTTGGTCCGCATTACCGGTTGTAAGTCGGGTTGGACTCCGCCAGGGCTGCCCTTTGTCACCGATTCTGTTCAAAACTTTTATGGACAGAATTTCTGGGTGCAGCCAGGACGTCGAGGGGATCTGGTTTGGTGACCGCGGGAGTCTTTGCTTTTTGCATGTGGTTCTGGCGGCTTCATCAGTCCATGATCTCCAGCTCTCACTGGAGCAGCCGAGTGTGAAGCGGCCGGGATGAGGATCAGCACCTCCGAATCCGAGACCACGGTTCTCGACCGGAAACGGGCGGAGTTCCCACTCCGGGTCGGGGAAGAGGTCCTGCTCCGAGTGGAGGAGTTCAAGTATCTCGGGATCTTCTTCATGAGTGAGGGAAGGATGAAGAGGGAGATGGACAGGCGGGTCGCTGCAGCGTCTGCAGTGATGGAGACTCTGTCATGGGGAAGAAGGAACTGAGCCAGAAGGCGAAGCTCTCAATTTACCGGTCGATCTATTTTATTGTGACTGAAAGAAGGCAGAAATGAGTTTTCTCCGCTGGGTGGCCGGACTCTCCCTTAGAGATAAAGTGAGGAGTTCAGTCATCCAGGAGGAGCTCAGAGTAGAGTCAGATGAGGTGGCTCGGGCATCTGGTCAGGATGCCTCCTGGACGCCTCCCGGGAGAGGTGTTCTGGGAGGAGGCCACGGGGAAGACCCAGGACACGCTGGAGAGACCATGTCTCCAGGCTGGCCTGGGAGCGCCTTGGGGTCCCCGAGAAGAGCTGGACCACGTGGCTGGGGAGAGGGAAGTCTGGCGCTCCCTGCTCCAGCTGCTGCCCCCGAGACCCGACTTCGGATAAGCGGCAGAAGTTTGCATGTTCCCCCCGTGTCTACACGGGTTTCCTCCGGGTTCTCTGGTTTCCTCCTGCAGTCCAAAAACGTGCTCAATATTCACTGGAGACCCTCAGATGCCCAGACATATGAATGAGAGGGGGAATGGTTGTTTGTCTCTTTGGGTGTCCCTGTGATCAGCTGGAGATTGGTCAAAGGCGAACCCAACCTCTCGCCCAATCACAGCAGCGATAGGCCCCCGCCCCCCCAGCGACTCTGGGTACAGGACAGCCGGTACAGATGACGAATGAGTGAAAGTTTAAAACGCGTCAAGACTTTTGCTCCAGACTTGTGTTCTGGACTCAGGTACGTACTTTCAGTTTTGTCCAATTGTGTTATATTCAGTCATTTGATGATGTCATGTTCCTTCGCCAGCAGGTAATTTCCTTTTTTTTTTTTTTCACTTTGACGACTGGCGATAATTTCCTCCATTACTCTTGAAAATGCTGTTCCTGTGTCGCAGTTTCTGTTTTTGTTGGGTCTCCCGTGTAATTGGTCCGCCGGCTCTCAGGTAGTCGGCAGGTTATTTTGCCGGTCCCAGTCGGCACTGCCTGTTCTTTCCTTCGAATCCCTCGAGAACGCTGCCTTCGTCATCCTCGTTGTGACACGTTTTGTCATGTGTGACTCGTTGAACATGTATTTTATATCCGTGCGGACTCTGGGACAGATCCTTTGTGGGTTTTTTTTTCACCTTTTCTTTGCATGTTTATGGCGTCCTGTTGAAATGTCTATTTCCCCATTGAGTTATTCACCCTGTCTCTGTGCACCTGCCCTCATGCACCATTTCCATTATGAATTGTAATACATTTTCTCTTTTTTGAGTTCTGTGCCTGCCGCTGATTGCGAAGTTAAGGGCCTCATCCTGCCTCCAGTCATAACTGAATGTGTCTGCAGGGGGCCTTTAAGGCCGGCAATGCTCACAGTAATGTCGGCTAAGATGATGTAGGAAATGATTATTGTAATAAAATGGAACCATACTTCCTTCAGTTTCTGAAATCACTTCGTAATAGGACGGTAGATTTCCCGTGGCAAGAGTCAATGTTGACCTTGACAGTGCTGCACTGAAATATTCAACAAACCTTTTACAGAAAATGAAAATATGAAAATTAGTATGTGAGGAAATTATGATTATATTGTAATTTGGTCTGACTTTGCTATTCATTTTCTCAAATTATGCAGTGGATCTGCCTCGAAGTAATAAATCTTTATCGCCCAGTTGAATTAACCCTTTACCTACCAAGGAAAACATGAATGTTCAGAGACGAGGATCGTGATCAGGATCATGTAATTGTCCTGTATCCTTTTAAGATAAGACAAGATAAGATAAGATAAGATAAGATAAGATAAGATAAGATAAGATAAGATAAGATAAGATAAGATAAGATAAGATAAGATAAGATAATACTTTATTGATCCCCATAGGGGAAATTCGGGTGTTGCAGCAGCAACATTAGAGGGAAAAGAAAAAGAAAAGAGAATATATATATATATATATATACACAAATACACAAATACACAAATACACAATATACACAATATACACATACACATATATACATACACATTTACATATGGATAGCACAAAAAAAAACAATGAAATAGATAAATAAATAAAAAACAATTGGGTGACGGAGTGATGGGCTGGCAGTAGCACAGATGCTCCCCAGGCAGTCAGAGTTGTGTCCCGTCCGGACTGCTGTTATACAGTCTGATGGCCGTGGGCACAAAGGAGCCCTTTATAGTTCTAGTATAACATCAAAATTCGATTTACTAAACCGTCATCAGACTTTATCCATTCTATAACACTGTTTCTGAAAAGTGAGATCTCTTTCCTTTTTGAATTTTTTTTTCTCAAAGTGCGTCCTCTCATGCATGCATACGTAAATACCTTTATGAACTTTGCCATCTCACGTTGAGTCCTTACCATCCTGTTGTGAGCTCAGCATTTCGGACGTGTTTCATGTTTTGCTTTGTCACTGCACTTGCTTTGCGTGAGAACCGATGAGGGAGAGATGAAACAGTGTTTGGGGACCTGAAGGTCATTCGTTCATCTTTTCATTCATCATAAGTGCACATCCTGCCCTCGGGGTCGCGGGGGTGTTGTAGCCCGTCCCAGCTGTCATTGGGCGAGAAGCGGGGTTCACCCCGGACACCAGGCAGTCAATGAACGTCCTGCATGTTTTTGTACTCAGGGAGGAAACCGGAGAACCCGGGGGGGAAACCCAGGCAGGCATGGGGAGAATATACAAACTCCACGCTGAAGGCCCCCTGTCTGTCGGGGGCCAATTCAGGGACTTTCTTGCTGTGAGGCAGAAGCGCTAACCGCAGCGCCCACACGGTCATATTTAAACAAAGATGCAATGAAACCACTTGCTGCAAGAGGTCTGATCACGGGCCAGTTGCTAATGTTCTGCAACTCACCCTTCAATAGCGAAGAGGTGAGGAGACATCTCAGGTACGTCACGAACAAATGTCCCAAAGTGGGACGAACTCAGCAAGCTTTGAACCCGCTGTTCAAGGCAGAACTATTGACTCATCAGTGATGCAGATGCAGGGGTGTTGTAAGAGGGGGTTGCGGTTCAGGCGCTGACCTGGCAAAAAAGGCACTTACAGTTATTAATCAAAACCGCCGGCACGTCTGGGCGGTGTTAGGTCACTCAACTCTGGTCTTTAAGATGTGTCCCACACGTTGGCACTCGTTGGCAGCTTTTCAGCTCTTTTTTCGAGTTAGTTGAGCTGGCAGTTGAGGTCAACGTTGAGGGACATCATTCTCGTTGGCCGGTCGGGTCCGGCACATCACTTCACATTAGGAAGCAGTGGGAAGCAATGCGACAGAGTGGCTTCATTTAAAGGTCATGCAAAAGCTGTCTCATCTAATAATCCTGACGCCACCGGCACCATTCGACATTTTTTTCAATCAGCGACGCTTTCAGGTAGAAGCAACTACTGTTTACTCAACGGTCCGAGTCAACGGGAATGAAAATAGTTGTGTACCGAAGTGCGACAGCTCATTAAACTGTTGCCGTTTGTCACTTGAAATTGCGGAGTTTCTTGTCAAGCGCCACGGCTTTACACCTGCTGCATTCGGTTCTCAGTTCAAAATGAAAAATACACAAGTTCTGCCATCAGATTACCGAACAAAAACGCTTACGAAAGTCAGCTGGTGGGCAATTTTACCTCTCTTTGTGTTCCGCAGAGCTGCGCTGAATTCACCAGAGGCAAGAGGTGCACTTATGCTCCTGTTTATTCAGAGGAACACTGTTACGAAACCTACGAGCTCTGGCTTTTTCTCCTTTCAAGGGTCACTTTAACTGGAGAAGCTGACAGCTTGTTTCGAAATTGCAATATGATCCTTCAGTGCCTTGCCGGTCCCAAACTAGCATTGAACATCCTGCGTTGGCCAAAATACACCTTTGGACTTCAAGTATCTCTATATGCCAGTAAAATCTTTGTCGCTCCAGCCAAGTCCAGGTGTCTGAAACTCTCAGTCATTGCGTAATAGTTCACACATGCTTGAACCTGATACCTACTCCCCCCCAGAAGCCATAAATGGAAGTTGACACACCCCTAATTAGCTCATTTCCATATAAATTGCCGCTGCTGTTCGTTCATTCTTACGATATGGTAACGAATAGGCCGGCGAAATTCACAGACTGTGAAATTGAAACGATACTCGGAGACACTGAGCGCTAGTTTGTTTGGAATCTCAGCTGCAATGTCACCAACAAAATGAAACATGGAGACGGATGAAAAGTGACTGAAACCATGGGCTGCGTTATTTCAGAGCTTGAGTGAAACAGAGGTTGTTTGGTGAAAAAAGAAAGGGGAGAAGCACTTGAGTGGGCGCAATTATGGGAGTCACCGGCGGAGGGAGAGGTCACCACACCTCTCTGGAAAATATCACAGGGCTACCATTCTTGCATTGGTAAGATTGAATAACAGCATCAAAAATAGCTCATTTATGTCCTTGCAAATGGATCCGTACGTTTGGAACATTCTGCATGTCTGCCCCAACGGACCTCCATACGACTTTCCCCGTTGGACCGAACGTTCATCTGCTGGGAGGCGTCGCTTGGGGTGAAAAGTTTTCGTGGATAAAAAGAAGAGTCAAAAGATCCAGTCAACGATAAACATGGCGATGATGGAAGGGGCGAAAATTTGGTATCTGCTGCTGAAAAATCCAACAGCAGAGGCAGCGTAGCAGACAGCGATGCGTTGTGAGGTCGTTGAATGCCTAACCATATGTGGACGGAGAGGTATTTTCATTGGTCGTACCCATGAGAGAAATAAACGACAAATGGCACTTCCAGCATTTCCACACGTCCATTATGGTATCTGGCGATCTGCTTGGTCGGTTGGCCTATCCGTCACAGAATTAATAATGGTTGGATTAATATTCTGCAACATTTCTATACTGTCATTTTTCAAACTTTCCCGCCGTTTGGAGTTTCGACTTAGCATTGCCAGGGCGGTTTGCAGGGGCACTGCTCACGTTTGGTCCGTATCGGTAAGCCTCCAGGAGACGGACCAAACGACACGTATAATGATCCGAATGAACGGTTCTGTTCGCATCTATTTGCCTGTCCTGCACAGAGCATGAATGAGCCTTAAAGCTCGTTGTCTTATAACATGTATTCAATCACAAATATGTGAGACACATACAGTATATATATGTATATACATATAGACAATATTTAGTGCATACTTTCGTATACACGATGGTAACTTTTGGAAATCTCTTTCCTGGAAATCATCTTCTTACCAGTTTTTCTTATTACGGCACAGCTTGAACTTGAGCCGTCCCTGTAAGGGAACGACCAGGTACTTAAAAAAGTAGCCATCTCAAAGTTGCTGCCAGTTAGGATGATCCTAATGTGGGATTTTAGCTCCATCGGGGTAACGACCAAAACATTACTTTTCAACTTTTGGTCCATGTCAGTTCCAAGTTGTTATGGTGCCCGTGCATGCTTCCAAGTGTAAGCGGCAGGAACAATATCGGATCCGTATCGGCACACAAAGCAACAAGAGTCGACTTTCTGCTTCAAACTGTCCAAAGCTGTGTCTTTTGAGTGGCTGAACGTTATCCTTTACCTAGAGAAAAGTTGTCAGTGGGCTCATGAAGAATGGGAATGGATATTTGAGCCCGCGTGACAA
Organism: Fistularia tabacaria; assembly: GCA_901007705.1. Taxonomy (NCBI): domain Eukaryota; kingdom Metazoa; phylum Chordata; class Actinopteri; order Syngnathiformes; family Fistulariidae; genus Fistularia; species Fistularia tabacaria. The sequence goes on along the minus strand of CAAKHD010001465.1, from coordinate 10,011 downwards.
AGACCTGAGTGCCATCAGCATAAGCAATTATCGCCCACTGTCTACATGCATTGGATCTGCCATTTATATCAGTGTTTGATGTAACGGCCTCATCAAGCAGTTCTTTGACCAGGGCAAATAGAAGGGGACGTCCGTGCTATGCACCTCTTCAAAATTACAAAATTGGATATCATGAACTGATGGGTCTTTTTATGCTCTGCTGATCTTTTTTTTCCATACATAGATAAAGAAAGTTGATTCTGCATATGTTTTACTCAATAAATGTCAAGTCAAGTCTGATTTTATTTATATAGCGCCAAATCACATCACAGATGATACTTTCCATGTCGAGCAGGTCTGGACCATCTTTAAAACGATTTACAGAAGCCCAGCATTCCCCCATGAACAAGCCCCATGGCGACAGCGCAGAGGAAACACTGCCTTTTTACGGGCAGAAACCTTGGACCGATCCGAGTTCAATGTGGGCAGCCTTCTGTCTCGACCAGTTGGGGTAGAAAGAGAGAGAGGAGGACAGAGAAATAGAGAGCAAGAGAGCGATAGAGACTGGGAGTGAGGCTATGAGGGTGGATGGAGGCACAAATTATCTCTCACTACGAATAACAATAGCGCTGACAGTTACATGTTGATATCTGAAATGATAAAATAATAGCTTTAAGATTCGTAAAAGAAATAAAAATGGTGGACGCCTGGTAAGATCGTTGCAGTAAATCAAGCCACACCCCCGGGAAGCTGCAGAATGAGAGAACCCTGGCACTCAGGAGAAGAAATACAGGTGACGATCATTGCACTGATGAAGGGATTTAAGTGCAGACAGGATGGGAAGAGTGGGAGGGATGAGAGAAGTGCATCGTGGGCCGTCCCTCAGCAGTGTAAGCTGGAAAAGGAAAAGTTTCAAACCTATCCTTGAACAGAGAGAGGGTGTCCAAACCCCCGGATCCCTGAGGGAAGATTGACCCGCAGAAGAGGGGCTCTGTTACCGAATGCTCTGGCTCTCGTTCTGTTTTGAAAGACTCTCTGGACCAACGGTAGCTCTGCGTCCTCAGAGAGTAAAGATCTGACTGGATGGAAGGGGTCTGAGGGTTCTTGGAATTATGACGGCTTCAAAAACGAGTGCTCTGCATCTTGTGCTCACCTGCCCGTGCAAAGTTTCTGTCTGAAATTCCTGCAACAATCCGATTACCTCAAACACATGTCAATAGTCAATGTAAGTTGGGTACACTTATTTCATACACCTTGACGTGGACCACAGTATGAGAAGAAATAGACGTTTCGTGCCAAGATCCAAAGTACTGACTCATCATTGTGCCTTTTTTTTTCTCTTTGACACGGGAGATTCAAATCTTTCCATCTCCTCCAGTTGGTTCTGGATGACCAGCGTGTGTAAACAATGACCAACGGCCAAACAAGGCCGCGACCGTGTTCGGGTAAACCACTAACCGATCAGAGTAAACAAAGACGAGACTCAGCAGCCAACAAGTGAGGAAACGTGCGGCGACCACCGGATGACGATACACGATTCGAAGTTAAACACCGGCTCGGTCGGCTGTTCTCCGGGAGAATTGTTGCTCGCCTCGTGAACAAAAGCACTAGTGTTGTGTACGTATCATCGAGCGGGATCCGTCGCTCGGTCGGGGAGGAATTGTCTACCCACACTTTTTTTTGCCTTGCATATCTAGATTGGTTTTGGCCATTGTCATGGAAACCTATTCTTGTGTCTTTGTAGCAAAAACAAGAGCGCGATGAGGAAACACTGCCGACTGAACAATTACTGTCATTCTCAATGGACCTCGGTGTGCGGAACCCCCCACCCACCCATCCAGACCATCTTCCTGGATTAGTTTTTCCCCGATGACTGCAACTCATTTCATACCCATTTCCCTTTTGTGTATGTAATTACTGCTTAAAGCACTGAAGCTTTGTACACCGTCGGATTTGCAAGTAAGCGTATTTACTGCTTTGACTTTGTCTTTATTTGTCCAAGAGATTTTGCTCCATCAGAGTTGTAGCTAATATTGATTTAGATGTCGTAAATCCTGGAAGGCCATTCATATAATGGACTACATAGTTGGAATTATAGTCAGATTTAGCGTTGTCTTAATGACGAGCCAGTGATATTGATGAATCTGTTAAGAGACAAAGTTACACAGTCTGCAAATTTTTATGCCTGCTATGGTTCCGTCCTGACTTTGGCTGCAGTTACTGTCTTGCTTTTTGTCCATATCATGGATTTATATTTCTCATGTTTGTGAAACTGCGAAATCACTGATCCATCTTACGTGAATTATGCAGCGATGGGTTCCAGTGTGTCTGTGATCGGTTGTCTGATGCCAGCATTGTCCCCCTTTATCTGCAGTCCAACCAGGTCAAGAGAGCTCGTGTCCGGTTGCTTTTTGACGAAAAACACAAACGCAAGACAATAAATCCCCTCAAAATCAGACGGCTTAAAGAAAACTACGGATATTTCTTGTTTTTGCACATTTACAAAAGGTATTTAATCTAGGTTGTTTTCTTAATAAGTGTTCACTGCTGCAAGAAAAAGAAAATAAATCCCCAACGAACTGCCTTTATTAAAAGAACTAGAACAAATATGTCTTACAATCAGAAACACCTCCGGGATACGATTGGCCAAGGGTTGAGGTGTGCAAACAAGGCAAGGTTTGTGGAGTGTGTTTTATAGATCAAGGCTCTATTATAAATTTTTGAAAAAGGGTTGTATGTGTTAAAGGTTGTTCGGTTATGTCTGTGTTAAGTTGAAATCGCCCAGTTGAATGGGGTTCGGCCATTTGGCTGTATTCAATGTGGAAAATAAAAGGCCGACTGAGCAATAACAGTGCCTCTACATCGCCAGAGAGCAAAACTCACAGTTTTCTAATACACACAAGTAATACCATGATCAAAAAAATTGCAGTAAAATGAAAAGCTGCAAAAACTTGTTGGAAAATTACAAAAACACCTCTGAAAAAAAAAACAATAAAATCGGTGAGACTTTACAAATTAAGATTCAAGAGCGGACAGGTGAAAAAAAGAAGCAAATCACCTTACGGCGAGAACAAAAATAAAAACAACAAAAAAGTACAACCCTTAAAAATGAGCCAACTGTTATGTTTCAAAGGGTTAATTGTCATATTTGCAGTCAGAAACGTGTTTCACGTAAAACATGTACACGTTTGCAAGATATCCTCTAGAAATAAGTAACGAATGACTGAAATACAAAAGAACTGAAGTCTAAGTCTGAATTTTGAACATTTTAATTGTTTCAGGCTTGTATTCAAAACGGGTTTTAAGAGGCTGGCTTGTATGTATTTTTCATAACAAGCCAGACTTTACAAATTAAAATTCAGGACCTGACAAGTGAAAAATGAAACAAAGCACCCTACAATGAGAACAAAACACAACACAAAAGAAAGACCCTTAAAAATGACCAAACTATTATGCTTCAAAGTGTTATCATTATATGTGCAGTCTGGAAATGTGTTTCTCTGTACAAAGAAATTCTTATTTTGCTGTCCACAGTGAAGCCATATAGATAGCAAAAACAAACAAAAAAACACAAAAGAGAATCAGAATCCGAAACTTTGCTGGTCTCAGGGGCAGTTGGAGGACACATGGGGTGGCATGGTATCCTAGAGCAGATCCAACATCTATACATATATCAAGAAGAACACAATAAATCTACACAATTAAGTTAAAATATATTTACAAAAATAAGGCACAGAAAAGGTGGAAATTAGGTGAACAATGAAGTGAGTTGAACTCCAACATCTGTAAATCTGTGAAAATGGCTGTAAATCTATTAATAACTGTAAATCTGTATTAAATAAATAATAAGCATATTATTGCGTGATATCATTTGCTGGGAATTTGATTCAAATCTTTAATGACATTTGTTTCAAAAAAGACGACAAAACATGTTCAAGTTTACAAAATATCCAATGGAAATAGTAAACAAATGACTGAAAAGCAAAATCTAACAAGTAAATAAATAAACAACTGGAATTCAGGTAAACCCAAAAACAACCAAAACATTTTGAAATTGTAACGATGTCAGACATGTATTCAAGTGGGTTCTCTTAGGCTTGTTGCGATGTATTTTGAATATCAGATGATATTATCAGCGGTTATGAATGTTCCGGTCCGAGGCAGAAGCGCTGTCGCCAGTGCGGCGGCGCTCCGCGGGCCGGCTGACGCGGCCGCCGCCGCCGCCGCCGCCGCCTGGAGCCGAGTCGTCTTCCCACAATGCAAAGCGCGCCTGTCATGGCTGCTCACTGATGCCACTTCACTCCACATGGGTGGGAATAAACATTTCATCGACGCTCTACTTCGGCCGTTTTCGCTCGATTGACGAGGAGACAGCGTCAGACGCGGACGGTCCCGGCGCGGAGCGACTGGAGGAGGGCGGCATCGGCGCGATTCAAGCCGGCGGAGGAGCGGCGGCGGCGGTGGTGGCGGCGGGGATGCGACGCGACGTGGAGACGTGCGTCCTCCGGGGCTTCCTGACACCCAGCGAGGCGGCGGAATGGAAGCAGGACGTCTTCAGCCTCCCGGGTGAGCCTCCGGTTCCCTCAAAGCTTTCGGCGTGGACGTTGTTACGAGGCGGGCTGTGTTCGCCGCCGGGAGCTCCGGTTCGCCCGCGGAGCAGGAGAGCGGTTCGCCGGGGCGGTGTGGGGTCTCTTCCCGGTGATGGAGCGACCGGTTCACCGGCGTCTGTCAGTAAATATTCCCGCAAATGTCAGTGTGTTTGCTGTGATGCAAATGCAACCAACCGGCGGCTTTCCTCTTATTACACCTCGAATTCTGATCCGAGTTGGTTTAATTTTTCTGACACAATCCGCGAGTGCCGCCCGTCGTGTCGCCGAACACAACGTGGGTCGAGTTACGCCAGACTCCATGCAATAACTCCGCCACATAAGGCGTGGGAATACGTGGGAGCCTTTCTCGCGACAGGTCCGGCCGATTTATCGAGCACGTCGGCGCTCCTTTTATTCGGCGTTATTGCCGTAAATGATGCCTCGATTGTGAAAAGATGTCGACAACTTTTGTAATGTGGCTAACGTTAGCTTGACTTCGCCCGACGCCGTGACGCGTCCGTCCGGATGAAAGCCCGCCGCTGTCGCTCCGGAGCGGGGGAGGGAGGGAGGGAAGGGCGCTCGGTCGGTATCCTTCGTTCTCCAGGAAATATAAATCGCTGTTATGTATGTATATTACGTAAAATGGGGTCTTAAGATTGAAAACTACTTTTCCATAACGGGATTGAATTGGGCTGTGACATGACGTCTCCGCGCCCCACTTGCGGTGGTGGGAAGCGGCACCGGAGCGTCGCCGCCGGAGCGGCGGGGCGAGGCGGCGCGCAGACCGGGCACAGGTGGCACCGCCTTCCGGCCTCCGCGCGGCTCCGGCGGCGCGGACTGCGGAAGAGAGAGGCAGGGAGAGAGAGAGAGATAGAGAGAGAGGTCCGTTAGATAGAAGCAAATGTTTACAAAAAAAAAAAATTGAAGATGTTGTTGAAAAAGGTAGGATTGTGTTGCACTGTCAATTTCCTTTTTTTTTTTTTTTTTAATATTGTTTGAATTTTTTCATTTGTTTATATGCTATTACTAATCACACTCAGTTACTGATCAGAACCAGTTTCTCTATTGATCCCCAAGGGGAAATTTCTTTTTGTTGCAGAAACAGCTGCTATTCGAAGGATACGAGATAAGGAAATATTAGAATCAATACAAAATAATCCATGTAAAAAAAAAATAAAATAAAAAAATGTGTGTATATATACATATATATATTTATTACTATGCGAATATAAACACATAGTAAGTCCCAAATTGTTCCATACCATCATGGAGTCAGCCTCAATACTTACAACACTAAAGCAGGTATAGCGCACAATAGAAGCCTTTACGATTTTAACATTTTTTTGACTTCGACATTGTGTTGTTGACTTGAATAACACATCCATAACATCATCTGAGAAGTGTGTGTTCTGATTGAACCTCAGTATTCCTCACTGCTTGCCATTCATTCTTCCAGATGATGCTAAAAAAATGAATAAATATATTTTTCAAAAGAAAAGCAGCCGATGATCACGCCAGGAGTAATGCCGGCGATTTCAACCCCCCTCCCGAGAACACCACTCATCTCTGTCTCTTCAAGTGAGCTCTCACTTAATAACGACCCACTGAAAAAATGTGTTTTTCCGAACAATGTTAAAGCAGCAAGCGATGGACACGGAGCCACTGTCACTGCAGCTGAATGCAAGACCGAAGAGGAATAGATGGCACTTAACATCCTTAAATTGTCGGTGTTCAATGCTACTGAAGTGTTTTTTTTCTTTTCTTGATCCAAGCCACCTGATGGTGAAGGGGATGGGTTTTGAGCTGGAGGACTCCGGAGCGGCGGGTCGATCTGAGCCTGATGTGCTCAGGCAGTCACGCCTGTTGAACCCCGCGGCTCAGTCGCTCAGTCAGTGATGACTCTACAAGTGATTGTTCAAAGTTATCGGCGTGGGTTTGTGTGCCTGCATGTGTGTGGCGATGTGTGGGGGCGATGCGGCCACCAAGAGCCACGAGTCACTCGTACTCATGACAGGTAAGAGTGACTCTCATGTGCGCATAATAGCAGCATCTGATTTAAGTAAGAAATGGCTGTGGCTTAAACTGAAACGAGATTGCGTGGATTACCCATCCCCAGACTCCACCCCCGACACCGATAACCGTGAATTCCGGGCGTTTGTTGTCATACGCATGGTCAGGAAACGTGCTTCCTCGTGCAATGAAATTCTTGCTTTGCTGTGTGCACCGAATGCCAAGCGGTTTTGAATTATTTGGAAATACGTAATTATACACAATAAAAGCAACGAATGTGTGTATGCTAAACCGTTAACAACCTCTGACCAAACGGCTCTCTCTCATTGTGCCTCCCAGTGTACTACGCAGCCAGGGTGCAGATCCCCTCTTGCGTCCTGCTGCACAGTCACAATCTTCTCAGCGGCTCTAGCCATGGCATTTATTATTTGACAAAGAGCAGACTATTATATTGGCGGAGCAAATCACGAAAAAAAATCCCCCAAACAACCCAAACGACCGCTGTTCGCCTTTATGCACTCTCAACCAACCTGAAAGCACGTGTTTGTTCTTGTACATAAAGGGCTTCATAAATAACCTTAAGCAAAGGAGCTAACAGCAAATGAAAATAAATATATTTTTTTATGTTAGGGTAAGATGCAATTTGAAAACTGTAAATTAAAAAAAAAAAAAACATCCTCACCCTTTGTTTGAAAGCAAGGTTTTACCGTGTCTCCCTAGATCCTGCTTGTGATTGTAAATCTTGGACGTATATTGCGTCTGATTAGTCCTAAATATCTGCGATTATATAAACATGGACGGGCATCTGTGGGTAAAGGCTAGTCGTGAGAAAACTACAGTGCTCACGGGAAACCGCAGATAGCTGACGTATCCGTCTTTTTTCAGATCCCATCATCACACCCATCGGTGGTATCGATCCCAGTTTTCCCGATACTATTAAAGGTATAAATCCGACCCGGGTCAAAATGAAGTATCTTGATCCGGAATATCTTCTGTTTAGTTGGAGATACATAGTCATTTGGGCAGCAGTGGGTCAATTGTGCATGGGGTATCGATGAAACGCCTAAAAGTCAAATATCCATCATGACCACTTCCGTTGAATGAAAGACTCGTGGCATAAAGCTTTTCGGTTGCTGTTGTGTATTTCTTTTTAAACCTTTGGATTCTCCGTCACAGATCTGCAAATGATCCCGATGTCTGTGTTGGATTCGGTTCGATCTAAGATGGCCATCATCATCACCACCACCATCTTTCTACCGTAAAGATGTAGCTTTTTTTTTTTTTTTTTTTTTTGCAAGTGGGCAAGGTTTTATCTTCCCTCCATGTTGCTGCAGCCAGAACTGTCTTTAGCATGCACAGTTTATGCCTTTTTTTTTTCCAGTGCCATCTGATAGTAGGGCTTCGAACAGCTGCAGGACCGAAACTGTCTGTTTTCCTTTAAAATGTTATTTTGAGATTACTGCTAAGATTTGGGACCCACTGCATGGTTCACAGACAGCGGCATTGAGCAAAAGACAGGAAGCAGAGCCGGAGGTAGCAGAGATGAAGATGTTTAGGTTCTCTTTGGGATTGAGCAGGATCTGGAAGAAGTCCATCAGAGGGACTTCACGTCAGATGTTCTGGAGCTAAAGTCAGACCGAGATCGCTTGGATAGTGAAGCTCTTGGTGAAAGGATGCTGAGGTCGGCGCTGCCGGGGAGCAGGCCGAGAGGAAGACCAGATTGGAGGTTTTTCGATGGAGCGAAAGAGAATTGAAGTTAGTTGCTGTTAGACAAGGGGCAGAGGGGAGGGTTAGAAGGAGGAAGATGATTGGCTGTGGAGACCCTTGAAGGGAGCAGTCGAAAGGAAAAGACCAAGAGTTGACTAATCCACTTTTATTTTCATTGTGGTTTTCTAGGGCAACAAATAAAACTACCAGAGTATTTTTGTCACATACAATTAATTTATTCACAATTTGGCCAGTCAATTGAAACCTGACCCCAATTTTCCGCAAGTGGGTTAAAGCCCGGCAGGACCCTGGATCGCGGACATACCGGGCCGGCGTCCAACGCAAGAGAAACACACTAGTGACCGTTTAGCTTAACAAAAAAAAAACACAACACAGAAACACAACCGTGTCAAGGAGAGAGTGTTGACATCTGTTTCGCACCCTTATCGCCCCCATTTTGTCACCCCC
>CAAKHD010001461.1:3121-17890 GCA_901007705.1 Fistularia tabacaria | reverse complement strand
GATTTGCCCAAAATTAAATAAAAGGTTGTAAAAAAAAAAAAAAAAAAAAAAAAAAAAAAAAACAGGCGTCGTGGTCTTACCTCAGTATTTTCTGCAGGACGTGGAGCGTCTGGTCATCTGTCCGATACATCGTCTATCAACAGCGTCTAAACCCAATCACACAAATCACACATGCCTGGGCTTACGGCGGGCCGGGTGGTGCTCTTCTTTGCTTAAGACACAAACACACATACTCGAGCATGCACGCACCCACTCGCACACACGTGCTCTCATTCACACACACACGCACACGCACACGCACACACACACATGCACACATACACACACACACACACACATACGCACATACACACATACACGTACATAGACACGCACACACACACACACACACACACACACACACACACACACACACACACACACACACACACAGGGTGAGAACAGGATCCTTGCCCCTAATCCAGGACTCCTCGGTGCATATCTTTAAGTGCAGATGCGTGGATGATATTACAAATAGTGAAACGACAAGATGAAAGAAAGAGAAGTAGAGGGAGAGTGGGTGAGTGAGAGAGGGAGAGAGAGAGAGGGAGAGAGAGAGAGAGAGAGAGAGAGAGGGAGAGAGACAGATTACTGAAGTCCCAGCCTGTCAGTGTCCTTATCTAACTACATCCATTTGCACCCTGCCAGGTACAGTGGTACAAACTACAGCCAGTCTACTTATGCCTCCTTGCATATATGTGTGTGTGTGTGTGTATATGTGTGTGTGTGTGTGTGTGTGCATATGTGTGTTTAAGAAATATAAAAATGGACAAATACAGACACCACCGTTGTCCTCTTGTTGACATTTAGTCATAGTCATTGTGTCCTTTCTCTTGCTATCACACACACATGCACACACACACACGATTTCACAAAGTCTCTCGACTGCAGTCGCTCCTTTTCGTCAAAAGCCAGTCTCTGCAAGCGTTGAGCGTCATTCCAATCAGCATCAACTAGAAATACTAGGTTAATCCTCATTGCAACACACACACAAATCCAAGCGCAGCGTGTGCACGCACACACACACACACACACACACACACACACACACACACACATACGCAGAAACACGAAGAGGGTCGCAACAATGAGCCCAGGTGTGTGTGATGCGCGGTTCTGCGAGGTTCAACCGGGGGCTAATTCCCGTCGACCGGTCGGGACGGACGTGAAAACAATCACAAGACTCGTCGGTGACGTCAGGACTCGTGAGCTGCAGGTTCGTGAGTTCACATTTCTGTGACGTTCACTTGCCAATTATCACAGTTGGTATTAGGTCTGCAGGGAGCACAGAATTCCTTTTTAATTTGTCTTTCAAACTCAGATTACATGGAAGTCACTGTATATCCTCCTCATACATTTTTTTTTGTTCTTGCCAATCTGACCCTGAGTATTTCTACGATTTCCTTTAAATCGCACTCCAGTTGAGCGACATAAGTGAAATAGTTCCTAAGGGTTCTGCTGAAAAGTAGGGCTGGATTGGACACAGGCCAAAACAATTGAAAATCTATTTACACTTGTTTGTTTGCCTTTGCCTGCAATACTAAGAACATATTGGAGAGGATGGATAATACAGGGGGTTTTATAGAACTCAGGGCTGAAAAAAACAATTTAAATTTTACACCATTATTTGATTGTCTCATTATTTGAACGTCTTGAACGTTTGAGCGTCTAATGTAACAATGCATTATTGATAGTTGCATGCTAAAAGAGCTTTGCGTACACATATTCATCAACTTTTATTCACCTTTGCTTCCACACAGTGGTCGTGACATGGAAGCGTCTCAGGCTAAGGTCAACGTGTTAGCAAGCTACTGAAGTTCAACTCAGGTTAGCCATGTGTTAGCATGTCACTAAAGTTAGCAAAGAGGAGACTTGGCTTCAGTTTAATGTTAGCGTTATTTTAGCATGCAACAGAATTAAGCTCCGATATTTAGGGATAAAAAGTGAAAGAGGACATGAAGTAAGTTTGTTTGAGAGAAGAGAGTACAGAGACTAGGGTTGGATTGAGGAAGAAGAAAAAGAAGATGAAGAAGAAGAGGAAAGGTTGGCGAAGAGTCTGGGTTAGTCAAAGGAAGCTGCGCGCCAGCACGTTACTAAAGTTAGCAAAGGAACCTGGCTTCAGTTAAATGCTAACACTGTTTTAGCATGATACAAAAGTGAGCTATGAGTTTGGGTCAGTAATGGGAGCTGTGTGTTAGAATGTTACTAAAGTTAGCGAAGACACTTGCTGGTTTAACACTAGCGCTGCTTCAACATGACACAAAATATAGACATAAATTTGGGTTATTAATGGCAGCTATGTGTTAGCATGTTACTGGAGTTAGCAAAGAGACTTGGCTTTGGCTTAATGTGAGCACTGTTTTAGCTTGATACAAAAGCTAAAGTAAAATGGAGTTGTAGAATAGTATTTGAATATCACTGACAAAATGCTAAGCTGCAGTTTCAATTTTTACACTTATATGCAGTATTTCTCTTTTGAGTTTTTATTTTATTTTTTTTTTTATTTCCCAGCTTGAAATATCGAAGTTCTGGGTTTGAATAGCAAACGGGGTGGTGCGCAGTAAATTGACTTTCCCTCTCATGTGCCATTGAACCCATTCGGTTCACATTTTATTTAATAAAGTGTCAAAAAATGAAAACACATCCGTATGGTCCCCGACTGTTACATACCGTGACATCTCGCTGGACAGTTTTTTTCTCCACTAAATAAACCCCATGTCTCGCTTCGCAACTTTTATCTCAATTAGGATCAACGATAAATCAAAGGAGGCATTTAAACATTTCAGTTCTATTTCCCCCAATCCAGATGTTTAACAGAAAGGATTTGATTATATACAGATTTTATTTTTCTTCTCTGGCCTTTGTCTTCACGTCTCTCTTCATGTGAGCCTCTCTATCAATTACACCTATCTCGCCTTTCAGCCTCAGTATTAATAAGATGAATGGACAAAAACAAATGGTGGTGATGTAAGAAATCATAACCTCTAGAAAAATAGTATGAGACCGGTGATTTAAGGCGGATATTATTTACAGCGCACATTTTCCTGTAAACGGAACCCAGATGAAGGAGGGATCTGTTCCTCCGAGAGAACAAATCATGGAATGAGTTTCGGCCCTTGGGGGCGCATACATTTTCGTTCTAAACCTCCACTGAAAACGTGTTTTTCCTCCGCAACCGGGCTTCGCCGAGATGTGACTTTTCACCGCCGATCGGACGGGAAAGTACAATTTCAGTGTCTGAGAATAGAAGAGGTTCACAGGTGGATCTGTAAACACCGCAAGCTGTTTTGGGGACCATCTGTTACCGAAAAAAATCCTCCCCTCGGTGCACAAAATGTTTCAGCGAATTCTGTAAACATCCTTCGTCCAGCACTGATCTCCCCGCCATTCACCTTATTCACGACTCGTTGCTCCTCCGGACCAGTAGGGGGTGCCATTAGCATAAGTCACCTGTGAAATGGCCTTTCCTGGTTGTGTGCTGTAATACAAACAAAATTCGTTCGTTGGATAACTAGAAAATTCCAGGTTAAAAAAAACAGATTTGTCACATCTACTCACCAACTGCATGGACATCTGCAGGTGGTGTCGTGTTCCTCTCCCAGCGATGAACCTCTGAAGTTTAGCTGGTTCTTTAATGCAAAGCAATAAACACGATATGTATTTCAAAAGTATTCGCTCACATGCCTTGACTCGCATATTAACTTAAGTGACATCCCATTCCTAATCCATAGGGTTCAATATGACGCTGGTTCACCCTTTGCAGCTACAACAGGTCCAGCTCTTCTGGGAAGGCTGTCCACAAGGTTCAGGAGCATGTTTATTGTTCAAAATGTCTTGGTATGATGAAGCGATATCCAAGCATCAGCATACCAAGACATTGTGGGCAATCCCATGCTCCCGACTTTATGGGAACAGTTTGGAGCTGCCCCTTCCTTTTCCAACATGACTGTGCACCAATGCACAAAGTAAGGTCCATAAAGACATGGATGACCGAGTCTGGAGTGGATGAAGTTGACTGGCCTGCACAGAGTCCTGACCTCAACCCCATAGAACACCTTTGGGAAGAATTAGAGCGGAGACTGAGAGCCAGGCCTTCAGTGTGTCACCTCACCAATGTGCTTCTGGAAGAATGCTCACAAATTCCCGTCAACACACTCCTGAACCTTGTGGACAGCCTTCCCAGAGGAGTTGAAGCTGTTCTAGCTGCAAAGGGTGGACGGACGTCTTATTGAACCCTATGGATTAGGAATGAGATGTCACTTAAGTTCATATGCGAGTCAAGGCAGGTGAGTGAATACTTTCGGCCATATAGTGTGTAAAGAGGTGTTTAGTTATAAGTGTCAGATCAGGGGGCTTCGGATGAATCCTGAGCAGTCAAAGCTGAATTTCTGACACGGAGGGGCGAGAAAAAAAATGGAGGCAATGTACAAAAATTTTAGAGGGAAACCAGTGCGTTGCAGATAAAGGCGAAGGAAAGTGTGTGCCAGGAACAGCACAGAGCAGGGAAGTGGAGACTGTTGATGCAAGATGAAAAAAATTAACCGTGATGGATGGGATTGTTTTGAAATCAGGAAGAGCATGAATGTCGCCGGGTTTTAATTGCAGCGGGCGCAGGAAGCGTGCTGGATACTTACCCCGCCACCACAATGCAGCCACGCGCTGCTAAGGTGTGACCTTTTTTCCTGCGGTTAGCGCCCCCGTGATACCCGATCAGACAGCGAAAGCAAACACCAAAGAGTCCAGCTTGCGAAGCCAGCCTCATATTGTTTGCAATGAGATGATGCGGTGGGGAGATTGTGCATTATTACTACGTGGAAATGCTATTCTTAGATGAGAAAAATCACATCTGACCATGTCTGGTAAGGCGGTGTCTGAGAGGCTAGCCTGAGTTGAAATGCTATTTTGTGGAACCCCCCATCTGGGGGTGAGAGTTACTGAGATGGTGATATATTTGTTAAAAATCGAAATTTTAAATGATTAAAACAAGTTCATAAATTGCTTTGATTTCGTAATTTTCTTCTTTGTTTTGAGGGATTTTTTTCTCTAATTTCAACATAACTTCTATTTTAAACCATCACAATTTAAACTAAAAATCCGACTGAAATCTGGCACATTACAGTGGGCCTAGTTTTTTCCCCGAACGTCTTCAAATCTTGGGGGTCGGGACGTGAAATGTCGAGGAAATTCCAAATCGCGCAATAGACGAGTCAGTGTCATGGTACTAACTGCTTTGGGAAAAACATCTGCGACTACGCACAACTCAACTCTTCAACCCTGTTTGTGATGCAAACCAGAAGCGAGTTCAGGGTGGCGGCGGGGTTGCCTTTTGAAACTAACAATTCCAGTCAACCTGGCAGTGAGAAAAGACGCTCTTTTGAAGAAATGATAGACCACACCCACAAGCGGTACAGTAAAAAAAGAAAAACAAAATTTTATTATTTTGTCTAGAAGATCAGGCCGTTCTGGGAAATGGGCGTCGGCGGGGGGGCAGGGTGGGTTGGAGGTCGGGGTTGGGGTGGGATATTAAATCCAGCCGCGGGAAGAGGGCGGAGTCAAAGACCGGAGGATGGGGCTAAAACCTGGGTTGCTGCCGTTACGCCAGGGCTCCCATCGGGTCCCAGGCGGGAAGTACGATGGGATCTTGTTGCATCACGTCCAGGACCTCGGCAGAGAGGAACTTCTTGTCCACGACCACCTCGTACACGTACTCGGAGAACCAGTCGTCCGTCATGATCAGGTAGCCTGCGGGGGGGGGTCGACAGGGAAGCAAACCGTCAGCGTCCGACTGTCGGCAGGTTCTCTCCTCCAAGCACTGAAGTACAACATCAGTCAAAAAAAACTAAACTCAATATAAAACTCCAGTGCAGGACAACCCTGAAGAATCTTCTCATCGGGATTAGAAAAAGCTATACAAATAAAAACAAATGAAAGGAACCCTCCACTCGAAGGTATGCTTGCCTTTATAACAGCTTACTGTAAAATATCATAGTACCTCCAGTGGTATTTGCCTTTTTTAAGTTATGACTCTATCACTGAGTATTTGTTTACTCTTTTCAAAACAGTAGAAATTGATGTTCCTCTTAATTTCAACTCATGGAAAATAAATCTGGTGTAGTTTGCAGTGGAGGGAGCTAAATTCAAGGTTGCCGCATGTTTTCACGAAGGCTCTTCCGGAACATCTTCCAGGCGTGTGATCAGCGAAGAGCCTCAGCTCGGCCGGCGCGCACCTCTATATCTCCCCACACGAGAATTTTTGTCTTCACTTAACGAGCGGGCTTTGCGCTACGAGGCTAAAATCCACGGGTCGGTTTGGAGAATCAACACATTCCAACGGGGAAGAAGTTAAAATTATGGGCTGAGTTGGACTGATGTTCCTCCTTCTTTCACAAAAAAAGGGAGGTCTGCCGTGCAAGCGTGGTTTTCTCTGAAAACAAAAAAAGGCGAAAACAAACCATGGGGGGGGGGGGGATTGCTCTTTGTTTTAAGTGCTGTTTATCGCTAACGTCTATTGTTTTCACAGCCAGACGGGTGAAGGAGGAGAAAGTCCCCTCGCCGTCCGCCGTCCCACCCTAATGTTTGAGCGCGCTTTCGGTAATTTCTCTATCGCCCCTGAACACCCGGCCTGATAAAACGGGCCAGCGCAGTTCCCCTGCTCTTCCTCTCTGTCCAGACTGTTCCAACAACGGTCGGGTGATCCAAGTCCAGGCCCGCGACTGAGCACAACGTGACCACAAACCTTTGCAACGCGGTAAGGCCTTCTTGGACGGGGATGCCCGGCCGACCCCGAACCGAAGAAGCGTGTCTGTTCTCTGTTAATGGATTCCATGACAGCTCGGGCAATTTAGCCTCTCCTCCCATCCTGAGTCAGGAAGTTCAGAGTCAAGCGTCAGCCGTTGGCCTGACCTATCATAGATGTCGGGGTAACTGGGGGTGACGCGCCACATGTATCGCCGACTCTCTCCGCGGATGTGTCCTCCTCTGAGTACACAATCCTTATCTGGCGCGACGCCTTGTTCTCGCTGTGGATTCTGGGTTTGTTGACGTGAACTTCTCAGAACCCGCGAGTTGGGTGGCGCGCTCTCATGTGTGTGTATGTGTGAGTTGGGTCTCATTATTTGTTTTCAGGGATAGGCCCGCTGTCCCAGCTCGGAGTCGACGGATTTAGCCTCACCCCGAGGACCGGGGCGGACGGAGCAGGTCGCCGAGCCGGTGGTGGAAACGCAACAATGGGAATCCGAGGTTTATTTCTTCATCGATTTTCCCCCACGATCAAGACATTCTTTCCCGTCATTATTTACGCCGTCGTCTTCCATTAGCTTTGCTACAGGCTGCACCGGCAGGGACCATTAGCTCTGTCAAACTCAATCACAACTCAAACAGTCAGTGTCAAGAGTACCGACTGCTTCATTTCATCTACTTGTGAAAAATTACTTCATGATCAATCTCTTCATCAATATCATCGTAGAGTTTTGTATCCTTCAATGAAAAAAAATAACGTACATAAAATTCAGAACATGCGATGCTATTATCATTGTAATATTGGTTTAAAATTCAATCAGCAGCTAAAAAAATATATCGAGTAGGTCGAAAGGGGGCAAATAGGGCCTCAGAAATGCTATTTATTTTGTAAATGAAATTTACTTTCGTAAATGTACATAAACTGATTGTAAAGTGACTGTAGCAGCCAGTCTCGGTACCCAGCTATGGATCCAGGCTTTTTTTTTTTTTTTTGGTCCTGTCCAGTTTTTAAAGAAAACCCAAATGTTGGCTTGAAACTTCATACGATGGAAAAACAGCGTACGGGAAGGAAGAGCAGCGGCGTGCTTAAAGACGGATATAGAAAGCGAAAACCCTCATGAGATGCTCCTTCTGCGCTGAGAGCGAATATTAAAAAGGCCTGAGGGGGGGAAAATGTCCGGACCATTCAAACTCCCCCGATCCAGAACTTCTAATTTCTCTCTTGTCCTCTTTCCAAAATCATCTCTACACGACTTCGATGGTAATATTCTTTCAAACCGTTTCAACCAATCCCCCCGTCCGTCTCTCCTGTCTCACTCTTATCTTCCCTTCTCCCCTCTCAGCCTCTGTCAACAAACAAGGTGTCCCGACTCTGCTTCTTTTCTGACTTTGTTCTCGAAAAACTTTATTAGTTTGGCGGCGGACGGGCTGGACGCTCCGGCCATCCTCATCTGCTGGTGTTTATGGAATAATAAACGTGAAATACTTTCAATTTAGCTTTTGCGTGTTTTGCCAACAAGCCCCTCCGGTTTGTGGGTTCAAGCAAGCATGTATGCGTGTGTGCTGCACTCTGTGTGTGTGTGTGTGTGTGTGTGTGTGTGTCTGTGTCTGTGTCTGTGTGTGTGTGTGTGTTGCCAAACGAGGCATGACTGACTGGCCTTAAATTCTCTTCCATAATTTCCAGTGGAATGTCCAGAGACGGAGAGGAAGAAGGGGTTAGAGGGGAAGATTAAAAGCAGGGATGAAAAGTATTGTGGGAAGAACATAAGCAGACTGTAAATTCAAGCATAAGGGGAGCTGCTGTCTTTCGCGTCCCGTCACACAAAGTCCCGGGGCTTCCTGTGCAGCTGCTGGGATTGACTGCGGCCACTGCAGACGGTTATTATCGTCCCAGCAGAGACACAGAAACGGCCGTACACTCACTTTCCTAGAAATGAGATCAGGCAAAACATGGATCGGCCATCACCTGGCGGGATTTGGCCATCACCGACCACTGCTGCCTCTGACTCACCGCCTCCTGCGCAGACACCGCGAACCTGTGAGGTTACGTTCTTGAACTAATCAACAGTTAAATACAGCCTGATTTGGAGTTCACCATCTTGGTTCGTGTCGTGTAATTGCACTGTACTGGGTCAAAACAACACGTGCTGATGGCAAAAAAACAACAAACTTTTGCCGTATTATTAGTCAAAATACCAAATAAAAAAGGAGTAATTTTACCAGAAAGTTTTTCTTGTCAGCATTAATGACTACACTGGATTCTATCTGATTAAATGATTTTTTTTTTTCACCATTATTAATGAACACATGCTCAGGGAAGAAAGGTATGCAGCCACTCTGCGGTTTCACTGAGTCTCTTATGAAACAGGACGCAGCCAATTACGAGTTCATAAAGCAGCATCGCGGAGGAGGGGAGGGGGATCAAGTCCAATCCTATCCCTTAATTCAATAGACACGCGTACAGGAAGATAACGATTCGCCGCGAGACGAGAACGATAGACAGCAGAAAGAAGTCGGGGCCGAGGGAGAGAGACTCCGGCAAACACGACACTGAAATGCCAGGAGAACGTCGGAAGGGCGGTCACCTTTGTTTCCACGGTCGTCGCCCCAGGAGTTTTCCACCCGCCACTTCTCATAGCCTTCCTTTCCATCCTGAGGCGGAGAGGGGGAGAGAAAGAGAAGATGATGGAGATACTTCAGATGGGGGGAAAATGAACAAAATAAAAAAAAAAAATTCTGTCCGGGCAGCTGGGTTTGCTTGGATGAAGCGCTGCGTCTGATTAAACCGGCGTAAACGCGCAGCGAGGCTTTGACGCCGTGGGGCAGAAAAAGCGCGGTGTACCTTGTCGGTGACGGCGGTGAGGATCATGGCGTGGGTCATGAGGGAGTCCCCAAAGATCAGCCGCTCTGCCTTGGAAAGGTTCTTCACCGACACCCCGAACACCAGCTCGTGGTTGAAGCTGTGGGCGTGCGAATGCAGCGTCAGATCAGAGAAACTCTGAATGTTCCGTGCGGGGAAATTCTTTTTCGATTCAGCACGGCTGCTTGTCGCCGTGTCACCACCACGCTGATTTCAGCGCAATATCCGACCCGATCGGTTGAGTTCTCCTCGGGGGGGGTCGATAAAAAAACGGTGGTTTTGATCGGATGGTGGGTAATTTTTGCCCGAATTCAACTACAAATGTACTGGAGTGGGAGGGGTGGCGTCTGAGGGATGAGCTTCAGCGAATGTGATTTGAGATATTCAACGCCGTGGTAAGCCTATTCAACACCGGCCGGTTTGGTTCAGTGAGCGTGTTTTAAGGCCGGTGACTGCAGCTTGGAAGCAGATGCCGCCGCACCTGGAGGGCAGTGATGAGCAACCCATCCTCCCCTGAGGGGGACGCTGGCGGCGTCTGGGCTCTTTCCACCACAACAGACTTATTTGCAGTTCTGTTACACGGAGGTGGAATGTCTGACTGTCAAGACTGAATCTTCATGTCCTCAAAGTGATATAAACCTGAAGAAATCTGACTGGTAACTGAAAAAAGCAGCGAAATTTACTGAGATATGATAAAAAAATGTATAAAAAAAAAAAAAAAAAAAAAAAAGAAGAATAAAATGGAAGCCATTCCTTAGCTGTACAGAAAGTCGTCGGGTTACGACGTCCTCGAACTTTCGCGTTTACATCGACATAAGATAAATTTCGTGCGGGAGCTAGCTGGCAAGCAGAGTGGACGAATACTTCATCACGTGACGTTTTACGAGGAAGACGGCTTTGTTTATATTTGCAGGTTGTTCTTTCATTTTTGTTCATTTTGTTCCGACTTGAAAATGGCGTTACATGGCGCTGTAGGAACTAAACTCCAATCAAGGACCTCCTGTATTTTGAATTTGATGCCCTTGTCACTTCATGCAATTTTGCCTTTTCACATTCTTCGACAGTTTATTTCTATGAACAACCGATTGTTTTTTCTTTTCTTTTCATCGGTAGAGAACATTTCCCGGTCCGCAGATACACGCCGCGCGCCTCAGTGATACTCACACATTCATGTCATTGATGCCCAGCTTGCCATGGAAATGTTTCCCGACGTCACAGCCAAACCAGACTGCCTGCGACAGAAACGGCGACCGTGGTCAGATTCAGACACGCACGCACTTTTCCGCTGTTCAGCCCGATCACCCCCGACTTACCTCCCCGTCCTTGATGGACTCCGCCGCGGCTTTTTTGAGCAGCTGGATGGGCTGGTTGTTGTACAGAGTGCTGCGACCCGCCACCATGTTACCCAAGAACTCCACGCTGTACAGCTTCCCGTAGGGGTTCTGGGGTCGGGGGTCGTTCACGAGGCAGATCTGTTAGGAGAGTTGGAGGACAAGCTCAGACGCCCGCGGTTTCGATGGTGTCCAACTGCAAAACAAGAGCCTGACTTACTTTGTCCTGAATGTTGTATAGGGGCTTGATGTGCTCCCTGTAGAACTCCTGAGGAGTGAGTGGTCCCATGCGATGGAAGTTTTTGTCTTTGTCCCTGTACTCCCAGCAGATGGTCTCAGGGGGGCTGCCTAAGCACACGCTGGACACCCGGAATACCTGCAGGGGCGCACGCACGCACACACACGCACACACACACACACACACACACTTTAAAAACTGATGTAAAGATGTCCTTCACCTCTTTCACTAAATAAGTCATCAGACGCAAAGGCAAGTCCCTGACGTTGAGGCCACATTTATTTATTTTTTTACGTTGTTACTGCATCATGCCTCGTAGCTTAATGTTTATTGTTTAATGTAACAGTACACTTTACTGCTAATTTGCACTCTATTGGTATTATTATAATTTTGTTAAGTTCATGTCACCATGGGATAGTGAGAATCATCTTCTCGTATGTCCAGTACATGTGGAGAAATTGACAATAAAGCTGACTTTTGTTGTTTATTTGTATTAATTTATCCATTGTTTCCTGGGCTTCTCTTTTTCCATCTAAAAGTCATTAATTTCTCCTAATTCCCCTTTCTTTCTTTCCCCTCTGTCCCCCCAGCGCATGTCTCAGACTAGTTTCCTGCGTGCCGAATTGTTTTTTTTTTGGACCGGCTGCTGATCTGGCCCTTCTTCTCTGATATGGCCAGCCACCCCCCACCCCTCACCATGCTTTTTTATTTTTTTAATTTTTTATAAATGTATTTATTTTTTTACTTCAAGCAGGAGCCAGCAGATTATATTGCTATCATATCAGATCAAAAAAGGGGGGGGGGCAAAGAAAATAAGGGGAAACCTCCCTGTCGTACGGGGTGAAGCGACGGCGATCCCACGGGCCTGACAAAGCACAGACACGCTGGTCTTCAGCGGAGTTCGCTGCAGTGAGGCTTTGATTGTGTGCGAACTAACACACAACCGCCAAACGCTTCGACCGTCGAACTCGCCACGAGGGTGCTTTTCTGATAAAACTGTTTGGAATTCGGCCGCCGGGCTGCATGGAAAGGACGGGGTGAGATTTCTCCCCGCGGCCAGCGCTTAACAAAAGCCCCGGTGTGGCTCATTTTCGGGTCGGTAATCTTGGAGCAAATTCGGAACGGCGCAAATAAACAAACCTCCCCCCTCATAAAACACACACACATGGGCTATAGACGTGGCACTTTGACAGAGAGGCTCCTCTTCCACACAAGGCAAATAAAGTAGGTGTGAGGGAAAAGGCTGGACTGACAAAAGGGGCCCCTGTCAGAGAATAAACAGCCTCTGCGACATGAAAGCAGGATCAATATTGAAACACCTGACGCCCGGGTGACAGACACACACACTCACACACGTGTGAGTGAAGAAAAAGGGTGGTAGAAGAGACACGTTAAGAAGAAGAGTGAAATAATAATAAACACAACTCCCGATTTGCAGGAATACAGCATAGAAACAACAGCCTGCTTGGGGACCCAATGTTGTTTAGGTGAAACTCACTTTTAGAGACCAGTGCTATTTGCATTTGCGTTTTTAATTGCTCAACTCGTCCTGATGAAAAGCGGCCACGGGTTCAGCTGATTTGAAATTAATTTGAAACAGTTTCATTTTGATACAGCTGATGAATTGTCTCTCAAACCCGGAGGCCAGCGCACAGCACACGCGGGTTGTGTTTGAATTGTACTTCTGGGTTGGACGATGCTATCAGGACATGGGTATGAAAGTGTAGAATGGTGACAAACAGCAAGCATCTAGTAGGTTTGCCACTGTGAGTCACGTGAGCCACGCATCCCATCAAAAAGGCAACATGCTGCCATGACCAGCGAAACCATGCTGTACTTGTTTGTGCAACATGAAATAAGCAGGGGGGCGTACCGCCACGGGATGTGAACATATCTCTGGCAGAGATACGGCAGCGAGAGTGCGTACGGGTGCTGGATGAGTTTGGACCGTTGTGTGATTGGCATGGTTTCGCGGCAGCGTCACATCGCAACCCCGTAATCTGCGGGACTTTTCTACAGGACGGAGAGGAGTCGCTTGTCCTGTTATTAAAAGAATCCCCCTGAACCGCCACAGTGCTATTCCACCAATGTAGCGGTGCGTGTCCCTCCCCTACAAGTCCATATCAATCAGTCCCCCTGAAGCCAAGCAGGGGGTTGTTGAAGTTCCCCACATTTTACAAACACCTGTCCTAGCCTGAAACATATGAGCTGTGCATGACTTATTCCGTTTCAGGGAATAACACTGAAATGGAAAAAATGATTCAGTTCACGATTGTTAATCATAAAAATCAACCTAATTCAAATGATCTCCGACTGAGAAACATCCCATTCCAGGTGTCTGCTTACAGCCCTCCGTGATTGCGTGAAAGGTTGTCTGGCCGTACAAGACAAACCGACCAGCTGCACGCTAGGGGGGCTAAACAGCTCATGTTTGACAGCGATGTTTGTTCCTGTGTCCAACCGGCCGTCTGGAATCTCCTCTGCTTCTTCAACGTGACTCAAAAACAAACAAACAAACCGTACGAAATCCAGAAATGACAATGAGATGCACGGTCGGCCGAAGGGGCGCGGTGAAAAAGACCCGGATGCAGTACAGCGAGCAAAATATCGTCTCCCATTGACCAACTACACTTGTTTCTCATTTCTGCAATTGCCGTTCATCCTCATAACCAAACAACTTCAGCTAAGTCCTTACGTGAGATGTGAATGAGTGAACAATAATCCAATACTTTAGAGTGACAAGGTCTGACAGACTTAGAACGGGGAAATGATTTCTTTTGCTGTCGTTTGTTTTGTCGGTTGACCTCAAGAAGCGGTGATGCCGTATATACCCAAGCCATATTACTCCTCTAAATACAAAGAGCCGAAGGCGTGATTAAAATTTGAAGCTGGCTCTCATCCAGCTGATGCCAAACTTAGATAAAAAGAAAGAAAAAAAAACAGGACAGAGCAAAATGTGTGCCTCGTAGAGACTCTGACATGAATTTATAACTCGTCCAGCAGTTGGAACCTACGAGTGTAAGCAAATGTCACCGTACAAACAGTTTGGACAGAAACGGGGACGGTTTGATTACGCTGCCGCGTCTTGTAAACACGCGGCACATGCGGATATTACGGGGTGGACACACACACACACACACACACACACACACACACACACACACACACACACACACACACACACACACACACACACACACACACACACACACACACACACACACACACACACACACACACACACAAAATGACAGAGAACTCGCCAGCCAAAGAGCTTCAAACCACACACACACACACACACACACACACACACACACACACACACATAAAGAGAGCTCCCCTCACACACACACACACACACGCACACACACACGCACGCACACACGCACACACACGAACAAACACACGCGCGCACACACACACACACACACACACACACACACACACACACACACAAAGAAAAACACGCGGGTATGGGCGCGGGGGGTGTAACAAAATAGATGTGGGGTCTCTCACATATTGGACTCATCTGAGGAGTCGCTCTCCGCGCGCGCACATATGTG
>CAAKHD010001460.1:18419-29846 GCA_901007705.1 Fistularia tabacaria | reverse complement strand
CCCCCGGCGGGGCGGCCCCAGGGGGTGGCGCCCCGCCCCCCCCCCCCCCCCCTCGTCGTCCCCGGCTCCGGCTGAGTTGCGAGAGTTTTTTTTCTTTTTTTTTTTTCTCACCACAAGAATAATGAGTTGATTAAATGAAGAATCCACGATATTGTCTCGCCGGCAGATTGTGCTTATCAACTCCGACTGCTTTTCCTCGGCGCCGGTACATTTGAACAATTGATTCAATTTGTGCTCTTATTTTGAAAGGGCCTGTTTGGGACAACAATGATTCGCCCGTCCGTCGGTAGATTATCTATTAGTATTTTATCGTAATCCACTCATCTAAAACTGAAAGTACTGCTTCGATTCGCCGCTCTCCTATTTTAGTGCTGTGATGCGTTCGGGTCCCGTAAAGCAAAGTTTACCTTGTTTGTGCCGGTTCATGGCAAGTTTGCATATTTATTTTCCCGATCTACTGGAATTCACCCCTTTTTTTTAATGACGTTTGGATGAATTAAAAATTTTACATCAACATTTGGACACGAATGAATCCACCGTGAACAACGTGACTGAAGTGATTTAGATGTCAGGATTTCAGTCACGTCCACGATGACATAATAATCATAAAAATAATGATAATATAGGGTTTTCTTGATGCCGTGTTTTCTGATGTACCAAAATCCGACGGCCCCCGAACGTGACATTTAGATTTTCTTTTTTTTTGACGTCCAACCGAACTGCGAAAAAGGCTCACAACGCAATTATGACACAGGGAGAAGCGTCGGCGGGCAGCCGGCCGGACTCCAGAGCACGGCCTCCAGCCTCAGGCGTGAAGACAAAGTCCCGATGAGTCAAACAGAACAAAACAACTCATGTTTTATTCACAAGCCATTTCCCTCCTGTTGGTGCTTCAGGTCGTATCGTCCACCCGACATTTTATTTGATACTAAATAAGCTTGTAAGAGATTGTAATTTGAGCGTGAAGCGGATTTGGTTTAATGGAACGCTCGCACGCCGCCTTCCTCTTCCTCTTCTTCGTGAGAACGACTTCCGCCTCTCCGTCACGCACATCCAGAAACACGAGGTTTGAAAAGACGCTGCCGTTGTGAACGACATGAACGGACGACGTCGGCCGACGGTTTTCTCAAATCCGCGGTGCTCGGAGGCACCGGGAGGCTCCAACACCACATCCGCTCTCCAGTCTGATCGGGGGAAAAATGGGATTGAGTTCCACTCCGGAGAAGACGTTTTAAATACGAGCCGCTCCGATGATTTAGTCGGTTGAAGGTCAGTCCCCTGGTGGCCCGAAGGCGCCGGAACAAGTGGTTCTCCCAGCAGAAGTAAATAATGGGCTTCTTTTCAGATTGCGATGCTGATATTTAGATTTATTTCCGACACTTGAGTTGACTCTTGATGACTTTGTAATGGCTTTTCAAAATTATTTATTCGCTAAATCAATCAGGGCGGCTTCCTCCTCAAAACAAGAAGGTCCGAGGTCTCGCATTTCTCATTTTAGATCCTGGATTTTTCGCCATACCCAGGGTTTTTGCCGTATAACTGTCTCGTGTCCTGTGCTCTGATTGGCTCGGTGACCGTAGCATCATTCTCTGCATCTCCTGCGTCAAGCACGCTTCAGCGTCTCGCCTTGACCGTTTGATGGCGACTCCTCGCAGCGTTACCCTGCACGCTTGTGTGAGCGTGTATTTCGGAGGCATTTATAAGAGCATGGGAAAGGTTAATAAGAGCCGGGGGACGGTCGTACGTCTTTCAAATACATATGAAGAATGAATAAAAATATGGTCGCCACTTTGCGTATTTTCGTTTATCACGGCCGGTTCTCGAACGTAACCCCCGCGATAAATGAGGGACAACTCCATGTGACGTATGATCCTTGAATGAGAGAGTGAATGGCTGTATCTCATGACATGACGTACGGTAGAACCTCGGCTTCCGAACAAATCACCAACAAATCGGCCGACGGGCAGAGCTCTTGATCAAAGTTCGAATCGAACGGCGAACAAGCCTCGGTGCGCGAACGCACAAACAAGCTCAAGGGCCTCCCTCCGTGCGGCGTAGTAGCGTAGCGGCAGATCGCTCATCGTTGTGTTCTGCTGTTACAACGCTTTTTCTCAGTAAGCTAGCCCTCATTATGGCTCCCAGACAGGTTCAACGTGCTTGTGGTGTCATTAGAGAATTACAGTCGATCTGGAAAAGGAAATACTAGCTAAAGGTGAGAGCGGTGTTGGTGTTCCAGATCTCGCCAAGCACCCCGACAGGGCTAAGTCAGCCATCCGCACAATCCTGGAGAACAAAGATGCGCTAAAGACGGCTGATGTGGCTGAAGGGGCGACGACGTTAACAAAGCAAAGGTCTCAATCTTAGAAGAAGCAGAAAAGTTCTAGTTAGTTTGGATGAATGAAAGACGGCTCGCTGGAGATAGCGTTAGCATTAGCGAGGGTCTCCGATGCAAGTGGCTTTACCTTTGCCGGGAGGAGAAAACACCAGAAACACACGTCTTATCAAGGTTATCTTGAATGCCTTTCAGTATTTCTGCCCCAAGTTCATAAAAACCCCTAAAAAAGTTTCCAAAGCGTACAGTGTGTGTTGGGGGCTGGAGAACGGATCGATGAGACTGACACTGATCTCAACGGGGAAGACTGATGGCGTTCGAGAACATTTCGGTCTGCAAACGGAGTCAAAGAATGAACTGAATCTGTAAGCCGAGGTTCTGCTGTGTGACAGAGCGTGTGTGTGTCTGAGATGTGTGAATGACAGCGTGAATGCTCGTATGTCTTTATGTGACCCTGTGATTGGCTGGCCTCTCGCCCAATGACAGCGCCTCCCACACCCTGACTGCAGGGTTGGCGGTGCAGACGACGACTGAATGAATCAGCGATATTGACGTTAACGACCTGGAAAGACTTGATCATTTAAAGCCACGGTTGTTTCAGGATTATTTTTTTTCTATCAGATGCCAGTTTTTTGACACGTGCCGCTTTACGGAGGATGAAAAAAGAGCGTCGTGCTGCGGCAGGAATCCGGCGTGGAGGTCTGGTTCCCGTCGCCATCTGTCCGGAGCACTTTACGACAGCTGTGCCCCCCCACCCCACCCCGTCAAACTCGGAGGCCGAGCTGCTTCTGCAAGACTATACCCGTCAGATCGCCGTGGCAGCCGCGGGCTGGCGGCTCCCCGGGGGGGTCAAAGGTCACTCTGCTCTTTGCGGCGATGCTAATTTTCCAGACGCCACGTGGCAGATGTGCACCTTCTCCTCTTCCTCCCAGTGCCGCTCACCCCCCCGACCCCCCGGAGTCCAGAATCAAACGGTCCGCCCGCCGTCCTCGCACTCAGAGGCGACGCGGAAATCATGAATATCCAATCAGAGGGGAGACAATACATCAGCTCGCCCTTCCAATCGCTCCGTTTAAATGCATGAAAGGCAAACAGCCGTGAGAGCGGGCGTGGCGTCCTCAATCCGGCTCCGCAAACAGACCCCGGGTTGATCTCACGCGCCGCGCCGGACCCTGCGGAACGGACCGAACCGCCGCCGGAAATGACCGCGCCGGCTCGCGGGTCACGGCGGCACGCGTGGAAACTGATCAGGAAGCGACGGGCGCCTCCCGAAAAGGGCAGAGGAGCCGCGGCGTTCGCGTGGATCCTGAGGAGCTCGTACGGATGTTCTCCCAGATTTTTACTTTCTCCGAGCCGTTTTTTCGAGCCGCCCGGCTCTGACGACGCTCCGCCAGCTTCCGCGGGCCGCGCTTTCCTGCGTGATGTATCTCTGCATCCCTCTGGTGCAGAACCGCGGGACTAATTCAATTACACCCCCCGCCCGCTCCACGCCTCCTCCGTCCCGAGGGAGCGCTCGGCCAATCATTCGAAATCTTTTTTTTTTTTTTTTTTTTTCAGAGGAGAACACGGGATGTATATCAATGATCTCCCCGTCGCCGAGGCGACGCAACCTTTTGACCCCGCCCGCCGCAGGTGGCGCCCAGATGTGCTCCAGATTTTTCCTTCGCCGTCACGTCAGCTGGAGCGATTTCAGCTAATGGCTTTGGACTGGAGTCGTGGGCGGAGCTGTTGTTGTTGTGGCTCCGGTCCTTCACTGGAGGTCCACGCCGAGACGGGACGCCGGCATCGTCTCCGCCGGCCGGCAGGTTCACCAGAGACCGAAGTGCCTGCAGGCGGAAACCAGAGAGTGGCCCTGTGATTGACAGCTGAGTCTGCAGAATCCGCTCTGCCTGCAGAGCTCGACTGTCATTTCCAGACTGTTCGACGCTACTTTCTTCATGCTAATTCGGGGATTTTTTTTTAGCAGGCTAACAAGGTTCATGCCGCCCAAATATTTTGTCCTCGTCACATCGGGCCAATGAAATGACACTTAGACACCGCAGAAGACACGCGTGCGGTTCACACAGCTGACATTTAGAGCCACTCAGGAAGTCTGAGGCTCTTTAATTCCGACACTGAAGTTTTCGTGCGCAGGATGGAGATGAAGATTGCGATCAATGACTTTTCCTGGTAGGCTGCTGTTTTTTTTATTTCGTTAACCAGACGTTTTACTGGCGCCGTTCGGAAAAAAGCATTTTTGGTACAAATTTAATTCAAGTTCTTCTGTCTGTGTAAATATTTTCTGTGTTAATCTTTCAGTGTAAAAACCTCATTTTTACGAACGCACACTCGCGGCTTTTAGACAGCAGTGCCACATTTATATGTCCACATTTTTTTGAGGTGGTTAAATAATATATCGTCACCTTCTTAAAATGATAATTATGATATAATTATAAATTATTTCTATTTTTTTGCCTAAATTCACTTCCTCCTCAAGAAATGGCTCAATTTTTTGTTGTTTTCTGAAAAACTTGAAAGTGATGACTAAGGATATCATTGAAAGAAGGTTGCGATTCAAACAAGCTTCGTCTCTGTGTGAGCAGAAAACCAAGTGCAGCAAAACGAGGGTGATGTAATTCTGAGTGTGTAAAGTAAACATGGAGGTTCCTGCTTACCGGGGGCCATTTTTTATGTTTCTTTTTCTTTTTTATTTTGTTTACATTGCATAGCCTCTGTAATTGCTTCGCTGTTCTTTGTAGAATTCAGGCCACAGGAGGAGACGCCGAGAGTGGTTTACACAACGTGGCGTCCGGGGCCCCTTTGTCACACACTCGGTGAGGCGGCGGTGAAAGAGAGGACGGCGTGCGGCGCGACGTCATCCGCCGCTGCGCGTCCCCCTCCGCCCGTCCGAGGCGCCGCGCTCGTCGCCCTTTCCTAAATCACATTTACCGCTACATCTGTAGCGTCCAAGCTAATGAAGCGGCGCCCGGTGACGGGGCCCCTTCGCCGTTGATTTCATTTTCTGGCCCGCGCGGCTGCTCCCTGGGCGGGGGGACGGAGATTACACCGCCACCGCGGCGGCGGCGAATAAGCGGGGGGATGAAAGAATCCGTATCCGACCGGCTGAGAGAGAAGGGAGACGCTCCTCGCAGATCCGCGGAGCGTATCCGTTTTTTTTTGTTTGGTCTTGTTAACCGGGGCTGGATGTGGAGGCTGGCAGGTTTCTCGCGCTCCCTGCCAATGAGTCAGATGATACTATCCCTGTCAGGCGGCCGCGGAGAGGCAACGATGAAATGGATGGGTTGTTATAGCAGAGCAGAGGAGGGCGCCGTTCATCGCCCGCCTCCACGCTCGCCTGCCTCCGTCCGCGGCCTGCGGTCTGTCTCCCTAATCAGCTGCAAAATAAGGAAAGACAGCCCGTCGGCGCGCAACCCCTGACCCTCCGTGCCCTTCGTCCGTCGGTGAAGAAGCCGGTTCTCCGGTATCCCAACGTGCGGTTTGAAGTGGGTTTTCATTAGGAGGCAAATGCGGAGCGATTACGGGTTTCTTTCATTATTGGTATCATCGTCCCTAATAATTGAGTTGGGAGTCTAATGTTGTTACTCGGAGCGAGCAGATTAAAAAAGAAATGAGTCAGAGGGGAGGACATTGACTGGCAGTCTGTTCACACACACTCACTCCGAAGTAAGTATTAGACGTTTTGCTACGTTTTTGATAACATTTAACATGATGGTTTTTGTTGACTGTTGAAATGCGTATCTTGAACGATGCACTGGTGAAACACAGGAGGTTCGTCGGAGATCCTGCGTCGCCCGGATGAGTGAATGAAAGGGTGAATTGTTGTGTGTCTCCGTATGATGTGTGTGAATGAGCGACGCGTCGTCCGTCCAAAGCCCGCGTCAGACGTCCGTTCCGCCGCCCTTTCTTGGCATTTCTCCACCAACCTGGAGAAGCGTCTATTTTCGGGTGCGATTTCTCATTTCCAAACAGAAAGACGTTGACATGACAAACTCCACCCGTAGGTGTATATACAGATACACATGTGGATGTAGACATGACGCTTCACGGTTTGTCGATAAATGACGAGGAAGGGGCGTCTCGTGCGACGGTGTGTGACGCTAAGCGAACCTTCCCCATTCGTCAGGCTGCCGAAGCATTTGTCAAAACCGAAGTCAGCTTCACTGTCAATTTCTCCGCATGTATTGAACACGCAGAGGAATGGAATCGACGTTTCCTACATTTCAAAGGTGACATGAAATTAACAAAATAATAATAGCAGAGTGCAGAGTCGCAGTAAAGTGCACTGTTACAATGTACAGTGAACATCAAACGAGGAGGTATGAAGTATAAAGTGCACGCAGACGCAGACTGATATTTGACGGCACAAGGGAGTAGCAGCAAAGGTTTGGTTTTTGTTTTTTGTGTTTTGTTTTCTGTACACTCAGTGCAAATGTCAGGAGGTCGCACCATCATGGAATATGGTGCGAAAGCAGCAAGATAGAAGAATACTTCATTGATCCCACGTGGGGAAATCCATGACGATGGTCAAGATGATGGTTTTGTCAGTGCCAAGTAGTAAGAAAAAAGAATGAAAGCGGTAATGTTTCGAAATATTATCAGAGTCCACGAGAGAGTGCGAATATATCGACTCCATGTCGAGTGGCGAGCGGTCCAGCGAGAGTCCCGCCTCTCGCCCAATGACAGATCGTTCTCAACCCCCCCGACCCTGAGTGCATCTTAAGCGGTGTGAATGAATGAATGAATGAATGATAAAGGGTTTACTCCATCACGGAGATTCAGTCCAACACTGTCACGTAAGCTAAAAAGTAAAGGTATCCACGTGTTATCGCTTGAATGCTAAACCGTGGCGCTAACAGCGCTAACCGAGGACCGGCCGGGAAAGGACAGCAGCCGACGGCCAGGCGAATTTCCTCCCCGCCCTGCACGTCGTGCACGTCCCTGACCGCGGCCGTGACGCCGACGGGGAGTCGTCCGGGCCGATTAGCGAACGAGGCCACCGGTCAGCCCCCCCCCGGTCTCTGATCCGATCAGGATGATGCAAACCGTCCGTGAAAGACACCTTTGTCAGGTTCTACTCGGGGAGAAGCCGGGCCTCCGTGAACCGCTGGGAGATGTTCTGTGCCGCCGTGGAAATGAAGACGCAGTTTCGGCGGAGAAATTAAATTTGGGGGTTAGAAGCGAAAGCGGAGATGAGACAGAGGCCCTGTGTGTTTGTACTCGTGGACTCTCCGCTTCCGGGCCTAATTCAAATTTCAGAGGGCGAGCACGCCGATAATTAGGATGGAATACTCTTCAACCACATTCCCATGTTGGACGCTCTTTCATCTGCTTTGGGGAAGTTTTAACCCAAGCAGGATTTTTATTTATATATTTTTATTTTTTGCAGACACCGCCTGAAATATCTTCAGACAGATACAAAAATAATACAGAGGCAAGGCGGGGAGTGGCGTGCGCGCGCGCGCACACACACACACACACACACACACACACACACACACACACAAATCTCTTAATGTGATTATTACTGCCAGGTTCAGTTGCGCTCTCCGCTCCTGCGTATCCGTAGTTGTTGCACCTAAATAATCAGATTATTGCAGGAATGCAGGTTTCCAGAGGCGGCGTCTGAAAAGGCGCTCGGTTAGCGACGACCTGCGCGCTCCATAATCAGCTTCCTGCCGACGCCGTCAAAGTGAGGCAGCGCTGGATGGGTTTTTATTCCCCGCGCAAAATCGTCGCATGGCGCTCTCTCTCTGAGGTCCGCCGATATCCTGCGTTTTCTGAGATACGCTGTAGCGTTGCGCTGAAGGCGGAGGAGATGCTAGCTGCTTTTCCTTTCACTTTTGATGCGTGAGTGAAAGAGCCAATAGTGGTTGGTCGTTGTATGATGGGTGAATACGAGAGTGAATGGTCGTTGCTCTCTATATCACCTTTGAATGAAAGAGTGAATGATTTTGCCACCAGATAATGTTTTAATGGGAGAGTGAATGGTGGTTGGTCTTTCTATGACGTGTGAACGAGGGAGTGAGTGGTTTTCAGTCTGATTTGTGAATGAGTGAATGGTAAAATGCCTTTATTTGAGTTGTGAATGAGTGAATTGTTGCATGTCTCCATATGACACGTGAATGATTGTTTTCTCGACGACGTGGGAATGAGAGTGAATGGCTTTTGTCTCCACATCATATTTGAATGAGAGGGTGAATGGTCGTTTGTGCCTGTAACATGGGAATGAACAAGTGAACGGTTGTGTCTCCATATGATGTGTGAATGAGTGAATGTTGTAGGTCTCTATTTGCTGTGCGATTGCATGTGAATGGTTGAATGTCTTTGTACGAGTTATGAATGAGTGATGGTTGCACGTCTGCAGCGAGAGTGAACGGCTGTGTGTTTCTCTATAGACCTGCGAATGAGAGGGTGAATTGTTGTTACGTGACGTGCAGGTGAGTGAACATTGAAACCCGACTCCAGCCCCCCCGAGCGCCCCCTAATAATCACCCCTCCCTTCACGTTATCTCTTGGATCCCCGCTGGCCGGAAGGGAATTGACGGTGACGCCAATCCGAATCCGCCGTGTGTGTGTGTGTGTGTGTGTGTCTGTGTGTCTGTGTGTGTGTGCGTGTGTGTCAATCTGCTGATCGAAGGGTTCATCGAGGAGATGGTGACGTAAAGTGTGACAGGGTGAAGGTTGTTTAGGGGTCGGAGCGTTCGCCGTTCCAGCCGGCGGGGCCTTTAGAACATGTTACTGCACGCACTGTGACTCTGAAAGGGGTCGGTGCCCTGAGCTTACAGTCTTTATCTCCCCCCTCCGACAGCCGACCCACGTGCTGCTCGCAGGCGGACGCCTGCGGCGGACGGTTATCTTGGAGTTATCTCTTTCGAACCTGCCATTTATCGCAAAAATAGCGTCGAGGTTTGTCGTTAGAATCCGGTGACAGGCGCCGTCATTACAAAGCAGTTCTGGCTCGCAGTGAATTTGCATACGAGCGCGCGCGTGTGTGTGTGTGTGTGTGTGTGTGTGTGTGTGTGTGTGTGTGTGTGTGTGTGTGTGTGTGTGTGAACCATCGCCGAGGTATCCCTGTTATTATAAAAACCGCCGTCACACAAAGACACGTGGAGCCCCAAACTGAGGGATGTGTTTTGGCTGCGTGGGTTTTATCAGATTCAAAACGCACGTCTCATTTCGATCAATCGCGCCGCTGCCATGGGAACGTCGGCGGCCGCATGGCGGAAATGTAAATCACCCTCTGCGTTCATCTGTATGCAGGTATAGATCACCCCCCCACACTTGATTAAATGGCGGCGACAGGTGATTGATTTTTTTTTTTTTCCGTTTTTGATTCATGCGTTTGGGTTTTTGCATATTCTGAGTCGGTAAATCAGCTGCTCGCAACGCGGCTGATTTACCGACATCCATTGCGGGCCTTGATTCATTCATTCCCGGCGCAGACCGGTCTCCTCCGTCCTCGAGGCGGCGTTCCGCGCAGTCGCCCAACGGCACGTAGATGGTGAATGGTCTCGACTTATGTAATGCTTTCAAAGCTTGCGTTTTGAAAGCGCTTTCCACCAGCGTTCACCCGCCGCATGACCTCACAGCCCGACAGGAGGGACCGGGAATCGACCCGCCAACCCGCTGGCTCCACCAGCTGAGCCGCGGCCGACCCGATCCCGTCTGATCTCATTGGTCCTCTGCGGGTTCTCCGTCTTTTCCCCGCCCTCGGTCCACAAAACGGGCTCATTACTTTTCCTTGGGTGTGAATGAGAGGCTGAACGGTTTGATTGACAGGTGACCCGTGGGCCCCGATTGGCTCCCGTCCTCCTGCACCTGACCCCAAAGGATAAGCGGCGGTAAAAGATTTGAATGAATGCATGAATAGTGGGCGGCTAAGTGGTTAGCGCTCTCGCGTGGTGGTTGTGTGTCTACATGACGTGGATGAGAGGGTGAGCGGTTGCACATCCGCATGAGACGCTGTGACAGACTGAAGCCGACAGGCTCCGCCCCCACGCGACCCTGAGTGCAGGAGAATGAATGAATGAATAGAATGAATGAGCGTCATCGGCGAAGACTTCGAGTCCGCCTTCCTCTGAGCTGAGGGGACTTTGCCAACGGGAGTTCCGGGCTGGGTTTGCGGCCCCCGGATGAAGCAGGGAGTCGGTAGTTGGGTTTAAGTGCAGGTTTAACAGAGGGGAGGGAGTGCCGAGCTCATTACGCTAAACGGGGTAATGACGGTGCAATAGAGGAGCGTTCAGCCCGCTGTGTTTCCTCTGAGGGAGGAACTCTGGCCCCGGCTCCTCATGATCGGCTCCCGCTGCTTGCGTCTGCACCGAACCGGCGCCTGGAGAGAGATGTTCAGCCGTCCCAATGACCGGTTTGTGACTGCTAAAGCCTCTCTTAATACAGCGGTTAGCACGCGCCGCCACTCCTCTCCAGATTCATGACCTGCGACGGGGGGAAAACAGCAAACAAAAAAAAAAAAAATCTGCATCAGCCGCGCGATAAAATCCCACCGTTGCCTGTTCAGGTGTGGCGTGCCGACATCCCCGTTTTTTGAAAAATCCCCTTCGCCGGAGGCACCGAAGCGGCGATTCAGCAGCAGGAATGGCGTCGCTCCTGCACGTCGTGGCTTCAGAACGTCTATTGAGATACACAAACGCCCACCGCCGAGCCCCTTATCCGGCAACCATGACAAAATAGAGGGAAAACCAAGGGTTATGTAAGAGGGAGGGACAATGCTGTTGATCCGCCCCTCCTCACATGACCCCCCCAAGAAGGTTTCGTGTTTAAAGAAACATTGAAAGCTGTTTATCATTCATCCATGTCTTTTTTTTGCCAACCGCACGGGAAAAGGCACCCTCCCCTCCTTTTTTTCCTTTTTTTTTTTGATCTTTGGAACTGAGAGAAGCCACCTGGCCTGGGAATTGCCCGAAAAACCCGCGTTGCCATGGCAACCTGCAGATGTGCAGCACGAAACCGGGAGCCTTAACTAAGCGCAGCGGCGTCCTTTACATGCTCCGCTCAGTATGGAGTGGCTTCGCTGTCACACTCCCGCTGCAAGATGTAGCTCTGGGTGGTGGGGGAGGGGGGGGGGGGGGGGGGGGGGG
>CAAKHD010001458.1:4015-16308 GCA_901007705.1 Fistularia tabacaria | reverse complement strand
AAAAAAAAAAAAAAAAGCCCCCGAGGAACCTAAAACAAAAAAAAACTGAAAGCTAATTCAAATTCAACGTGTGTGTGTGTGTGTGTGTGTGTGTGTGTGTGTGTGTGTGTGTGTGTGTGTGTGTGTGTACCTGTGCATCTGCTCCGACCCGTCACTCAGCGAGCTCCCAAACCCTCCCCGCCAGTTGCTTTAATACCTTTACACTCAGGAGAACAAAACACACTTATACACCAGTTTCTCACACTTGGCATCTCCTGTCAAATATTATGTCACCCGCTCCGAGCCACGACGCAAACACTCGTAACTGAATCCAGCGGACTCTCCGCTCAGGAATTTCTTTTGAAATCCTCTCCAGCGCTGCTGCTATCGAGTCCAACTCAGCTGCAGTGAATTAGACAGAAAAAAGCAGGAGCGCAAACTTCCACCGCGCGGCCAAGTCGGGGATGTTAAGAGTTTTCCTACCAAATATTATGGAACCCCCCCCCCCCCAAAAAAAAACCTATGGTCGCCTCCGCCGACATTTTACAAAACGTTTTTTTTTTTTTTCTTGCACACAAAGTGAAACTGAAAGTCTTTCTGGAAAAAAAAAAAAAAAAGGGAAGAAAATATCCAGGACCATTGCGGGAAAAAGCGGAAGAATCTACTTCCAGCTTTATAGGGGGAGCCGGACACATCCAACGGGACCACGCGGTTGTCATGGGTGCGAGATGCTAAGCACGATGCTAAGCTCTTTAGCAAGGAGCTGGTTTTTGCACCACTGGTTTGGATCTAAATGTCACTTCCTGCAAAGAATGAATTTTGCCCGTTTTGGGATTCGTATCAATTCGTATCTCGACTCTACCCGCTGTCATCGACCGAACGCTCTTATTTGCCCATTAGCTCGTTTTGCGCGCTAATCTTCTTCAGATTGATAAAGACCCCCCCGATGGACGCAGCTCAGACACACGAGGTATCTGCGGACGGTAAAGAACGAGGTGACGGGCCACTGCTTTCCTGTTATTCGCGCGATGGACTTGGGGGCCCGGTCCGTCCGTTAGCCTGACCCTTTGCCGTTCGTACCGTCGTCGAGACGCCGCTAGCGCCGGGGGATCCGCACGGACTCACCCTCGGGTCGCCCGGCGCAGATGGACTGATCTCCGGGTGTGAAATCAGTAAAATGGACTTAAATGGAGGGGGAAAAAATCACATTCCGCCTTCACTAATTGCCATTAGCTCTGCGTCGACCGGTACTGCGATGGGACGGAATTACAGCCCGAAGTATTGAAACGGAAGAACGAGGGGAAAAACAATCTGCTGCTGCTGCTCTCATGCCGTCAAATATCAGTCTGAATCTGCGGGTATTTTATACTTCATACCTCATAGTTTAATGTTTACCGTTTGCCAGAACAGCGCGTCTAACTGCTAATTTCCACTCTATTATGATCATTTTGTTAATTTTATGTGAGAAACGTCTTCGATTCCTCTGTACGTCGACTGCAGGCGGAGACGTTGACAATGAAGCTGACTTGGACTTTGAGAAAGTTGTACCTTCAGACCAACAACCGCACTTTAACTTTTCCTTGAGATCCCAGAAACCCCCCCAAAAAAGGTGTTTTACTTTCACTTTGTCCATCGGACACTGAGAATTTTATTCAAAACTTAAAAATCGACACTCTGGGTGGGCACCGGGAACCCCTTGAAGCGGCGGGTAAGTAACTATCCTAAATACGATGTGACCTAGTTCTCACACGTGTGCCGAAGCTGTCACTGCAGCTACTTTTGACAAACAGGGAGGAGAAATCCGTTGCCTGGAGCATTTGAAGTGAACATGTGAAGATTTCCTCCCAAATGTCTCCTGACAACTGAAGCCACATCAGAAAGTGCTCAATTAAAACAAATGATGGCAAATTTCCACGGAGAGTAGGTGTATCTTAACTCTCTGGCTGTTAGAAGCGCTCTGGGCTGAGATATTACCTGATAGAGATTAACTGCTGGAGTGGATCCGAAGCAGGGTGTCTTATCAGGTAACCGAGACTCTTAAAAAGAAGGAAAAAAGACAAAAAAAAAATCGCTTCTTCCGGTCCAAATGAGGTGATCTGCGCGGATAAAGTCGTGTTTTTTTTTTTTTTTCCCCAATAAATATTTCCCCAAGGGGGCCGTAAAATTTACTCTTCGTGTCTGTTGGTGAGGACACGGTTTCCCGGACCGGCCGCCGAAAATCGCGGCCGCGTCAAACGCTCCTCCCGCAGGCCGCGGTCCACGGCCGCGCGGTCAGCATGCATAACCATCAAGCTCGACCAATTAGTTTGGGTGTTCACTGGCCCCGTGAAAAGAGCGAAAAAGGACGACGTTTGCGCGGGGGGGCAGAAGCCAGCGGCAGAGTTTCCTTTTGCCCGCGGAGACGCCGGTCGCGAACCCGAGAGCGGGTCAACCGGACTTCCGATCGGGAAAAGCACCCGCCGATTAATTCTTCTATCGCGACGGAAGCGGCGATGGAGAACCGGGACCACGTCGGTCAAGATGAACCCCCTTCCTAAAAGCGGCGTACGGAGGCGAGTTTCCAGATACGTGGAACATCCCGAAAAATGAGAAAACCCCCACGATCGAAACGTGGACTTTTAACCAGCTCCGCCCACCCAAATGAAGCTGACCGACGAACCTTCGGGGTTTCCCGGGCAGATCCCGTCCGTTCGCAACCCCCCGAACATCCCGTTCGGGATCCGCGCAAATGCCGGGTGCAATATTGAATCTATTACGGCCAGGGAAAGGTTAATTTCCCCTTTGGGTTTTGTTTTAAAAGAGTCAAAACAAGCTAGATCAGGGAACAGTACCGAAAAGTCAAAGCCCCAAAAAGAAGGATCTCTTGCCCTCAGAGTGCGTCTTCCTAACACCCAACAGGGCACCTGTTGGTGGGAACCCCCCCCCGAGATGGCTCGGACCCCCCCCCCTCCTCGGGGAAGGGGGTCGGCGGTCGGGGTTTCCGCTTTCACAGAGGCGCCACCTCTTCGGTCAAACTCACCAGCGGCGCTTTCGGCTCTCCTCATAAGTAGCTGTTAATTCTCCGACCCGGCCGGGACAACCGGGTCCGGTTCCTCGCTGTTTATCGACTTACCGTTGATTCACGGCGCCCGGCTCTCCCCGGGATCTCCACGCTTGACCGGGAGAGCCTCTCGATATCCGTCCTCCACGAGTTTTTACTTCCGACAACACGACCCTTTTGAAAAAGGAAAATGAATGAACCCGGCAAACATTTGTTTTTTTATTTTTTGGCCTTCATGCTATGTTTCAACAAAACATGCGTTGTGTCTTTTTTTAAATCAATGAAAAACTGCAGAGAAA
Source organism: Fistularia tabacaria (assembly GCA_901007705.1). NCBI lineage: Eukaryota > Metazoa > Chordata > Actinopteri > Syngnathiformes > Fistulariidae > Fistularia > Fistularia tabacaria. Next base: position 12,990 of record CAAKHD010001458.1, on the reverse strand, counting down.
ACAGAAATTGAATTTCTGCACGCAACGAAACATTTTGAACTCCGGAAAAAAAAAACGTTGGATTGAAGGTTAACTTTAAGCAAAATACTGTAATTTCCGGACTATTTAAGCGGCAGCGGCTAAAAACAACGGTATCGCTAACTTCATCCTCCTCCTGCGCAATAAAACCATTAAATTCGTCTTCTTCAGTGTCGGCATTGAACAGCCTCAGAAGCTTGTTAGCCTCCAAAACATCCATAAATTAGCCGCAGTGTTCATAACGTGGGAAAAAAGTAGCGGTTTTATAATCCGGAAATGACGGTTCTCAATGTCTGCTCGAGTCCTTCTTGTATTCATGAAAAAAAACTGATATTTTCTACCGGCTGCGAAGCAAAACTGCCGTCCTCTCTCTGCGCGCTGTCGTCCTTTTACCGGCAGTGGCTTATCAAGAGCGGCAAAAATACGTTTTATTTTATTAACAATATCGACATAATTTAAATTAACATTTTAAAAAAATGAATGAAGTAAAATTAAAATTATTTTAATTAAATGCTATTCATTTTCAAATGCCGCAGTGAGCCGCGTCAGAGGGATCAAAGAGCCACGGGTTGCCGACCCCCGGGCCAAGATAAGGGGCCGATTACAGCCCGAGTCATTTCCCGACAGGAAGTCAACGCCCTGTTCTGGCCCGTCAGATATCCGAAAGAATACAAGGTGAGCGTCTCCCAAAAAAAACAAAAAATAACAAAAAACACTTTGGAAACAAGAACAGAAAGAAAAAGCGACGACAAATGTGGCCGAAGCGAGCAGATTGGCGAGGTGGGCAAACGGAGGCAAAACCTGAGGAACAGAACCGGCAAACGATCGGATTCAACCCGAGAAGGGGTTGCGGGGAGAAAGCCGTGTGCTTTCAGGTGTCCGAGGTGACGGAACGGTGAGAGTGGCCCAGGCGGACGGCGAGGACCGATCACCCCGTCGCCCGAGGGAACTCACCGTCATCAGCCTTTCAGCGCCGCTTTGACCTCCTCCCCGCGCGGATACGTAACGTTCCCGTGGCCGCTCCGGCCGACCCCGCCGACCCCCTTAAAATCGCACACATCACTCGCTCCGTAACCCACTTATTTAAATTGGCCCGCCGTTGTCGGGTAAAAGTCGGAGGCGGTCTGACAAACCGCATCAGTCCACGGTCCCACTGAGGTGTGGATTGATTTAGTCCTAATGGGAATCCTGGGAAATGTCCCATGATAAGAGCGAGCGGCCGTCGCTGAGCAGCCGTGTCCCCGATACCTCTCCGACCAGGAGGCAAAACCTCCGAGGCATCCATTTTCTTTTTAAATTTCCTCCCTCTACCGCCCGGTTTGATCAAAACCCCCACGTGAAATCAACGATCCCGCGGATCGGAGGCTCCGCCTCCACCGGCCCCACCGTCCGCTGGAGATTCACGAATGATTAAAAAAAAACAAAAAATAAAATAAAAAATCAGCAAGTGATTAGAAGGAGGTGACATGAAAATGATAGTTTGCAAATGTTTGTAAAAAAAAAAAAAAAAAGGGTTTTGTCGTGTATCCGTGAAGCGGTTTATTACAAAGGTCAGCTCGGTGATGCGGTGTCTGTTTACTCTTTACTTTTAATTAAAAACTCCCGAAGGCTTTCTGACAAGAATTTAAATCAAAATGGAATTAAATAAAGAAAAATAGTAATAATTCTGACTTCTCCATAGCTAGCAAGGGAACGGTGAGGTACGTCAGTACGTGAAAACCAGGTTAGCAGATTAGATCAGACAAGATAAGATAGCACTTTATTGATCTCCATACGGGAAATTCCTTTGTCGCAGCAGCGCACCGATAACAATATCAATAAATAGTCTAAACATAAATGAGCACCAAACAATTAAAAGCAAAATAAACAATTAAAAGACAGAAAGTCAAAAAGTCAAAAAAATAAAAAAAGGTTTATTAAATTCACAATGAAAGTCAGCAGGAGGTCGTTTCCAGGACGACGCTGCATTTTTAGACCGTTTTAAAATTCACCACAAGTGTCTTCCACTGTTTGAACTCACATGTGTCAAACTCAAGGCCCGCGGGCCAAATGCGGCCCGCCACGTCGTTAGATGTGGCCCGCGGGAACGCGTTCAAATAAATAAGTCAAACTACATTTCCCACGATTCATGCCGATCATGTGACCCGCGGAGGGACGGCACGCCGCCATTGGATTGCAGCGGATCCGCATCAATGCCATTTCCAACAGGTGGAATTGAGAAATACAAATGATCCCTGAATGTCAGGGAGTACAATCACTCGACACCAAACACGGAGCTAAGTATGCTAAAGTTAGCATTGCAGAAAACAAGAATTGTCCAAGAATCCAAAGCCATGAATTAAAAACTGTTTTGTTTTGTTTTTTTTGCCTCTATGCAAATGCATGTGTAACATTTCGGATTTGAATGAGTCACAAATTCAGAGTTATTTAAGATAAAGGAGTCGTTACATTTATTTTACACTACATTTGTTTACATATAGTTACATTTATACATTTAACGCTACGTTATGCTGAGAATGAGTTTGATCCCAGGTTCCACGGCCCAGTCACTCCTCACCTGTGAGGTTTTCTCCCCTCAGAACACACACACACATATATGTATATTTATATATATATATGTATGTATTTATATGTTTTTATAAATATGCATATTTTACATATTTACATATTTATCATTATTTATTTATTATTATTTACATATTTTACACATTTATATACTACATATTTAAATATACATATATTTTTATTGTTTTTTTTATTTGTTTAGTGCTTATATAATTTTTTACTTTTTTATACTGTTATTGTTGCGCTGCTGCGACAAACAAATGTCCCCTATGGGGATCAATAAAGTATTATCTTATCTTAACACGGCCCTCTCAGAGACTATTTCGCTTCTTCGAGCCGAAGCAACCTGTCTTGTCACCGCGACGATCTTTTACGGATAATTAGCGTTTTAAAATCCCCCCCCCCCCAAAAAAAAACCGAAAAGTGCACTTTTTCATAACGTTTTCAGCCCTTTGACGAAATTGAAATCAACTTTATTGGGCTTGGTGGGAGTAAAAGTTTGGTAAAAAAGGTCCGGTGGACGTCCGCTGGAGCCAGGACATTATGATAAGTTACCAAAAAAACAAAGAAAAGAAAAGTAAAAGAGAGTCGTTTGATTCTCCTGCAATCGTTGACATTGTTGCTTTTTCCGCCTGAACCGTGGGGGGTTCCCGCGAAAGCGACCGGGGTTTCTTTAACTTTCACACCGAAGGTGGAAAAAAAAAAAAAATTAAAGCAGGTTTTCTTCCCAGCCGCCGACTCCGGTCCGTCTATTTTTTTCAAATCTTTCGCACATACATAGATTGTCAAAGGGCCGACAATCCGCCCGTGGGCGTCGGAACATCAGTCGTCCCTCGAGGTCGTACGGGGCTGCGACCTCATTAGCAATTCTTATGCTAAAACCTGCAAAAAGCGCCACAAACCCCCTGAACTTTATTTTTTTTTTATCCCATTTGATGTGTTCATGATCTCCCTCCGAGCCCGGCGGCGGTTAAACCTAGCGCTTTCATGCGCTCACCTAACGCGCGGCGTGTTTTCTACCTCCGCGGCCTCAATAATGAAGCGGATTGTTCCGCATCGACCCACACAGAGCCGGCGTGGAGGTAATCATCCGTTGGTGTGGGTCAGTGTCTGGAATGATTTCACTCTTCCTTTACCCTCTGACCCTCGTGCGGCACAAAAGTGTGTGTGTGTGTGTGTGTGTGTGTGGCGGTAAATCGGGGGTTGAGCATTAGCCAGTCAACCATCTTTTTCCATATCGGGGAGGCAGAAGTGAAGCGGCGTTATCACCTCTGACGGCTTCTTGTGACTAAATGTTCACTCCGGCGTGAGTCAGTCAGCCGAGCGTTCTCGCCTCCGCCGCCCCGGCCGGCTGATCTTGTCGCTCCCTTTACCTTTATTTATCCGATTAGGTCTTTCTGAAAGTGACAAGGCCGCGACCGACGGAGGCTGCTGCTGATATTCCTGCTAAAATATGTGCGACTGGTGTTTTTGCCCGATATCGGCTTTTACGTGTGTGTGTGTGTGTGTGTGTTTGTGTGTGTGTGTGTGTGTGTGTGTGTGTGTGTGTGTGTGGGCTTCAAGTAGGCAGCGGTATGTTCACTGACTTTTCCTTATTCCGCGGTTTGGAAACACTTGGTTACAATATTTCCGGAAGTTCTTTTTTTTTTTTCAGAATATTTCTTGCCCAAATTTTAGTTTCGATTAATCAAGTAAGTTGAGTTTTTTTTTTTCTCCCGGTTTTAGAATGTCATCAGTGTTTTTGATTTTGATTTTGATTTTTTTTTTTTATTAATTAATTTGTATATTTCACTTCAGGTATCTCATCTTGAACTATTAGATAGAAAAACTAAAAATTAATACAAATTTAAACAAACAAAAAATACAAAAAATAAGAAATCAAGATTGAAAGTTAAGAATGAAAGCTAAAAAATATAAATAAAAAATAAAAAAATAAGACAAACAAAAAATACAAACAAATTAACAAACAAAAACTACAAAAAAGTTAAGATTGAAAATTAAGAATAAGAATTAAAAATAAAAAAACAAAAATCGAAAAAATGAACAAATAAAAATACTAAAAATTGAAATTAAGATGAGAAATTAAGAAAATGGAAATTAGAATCTAAAAATTTAAGAAACAAAACAAACACAAAATACAAAAAAATTCAACAAACAAAAAAAGTCAAGAATAAAAATTAAAAACTACAAATTAAAAATTAGAAATAATACAAACTGTGAGTGCATGCTCTACAAACCCCATTCTTATAGGTGAACAAAATGACAAGTTGGCTCAATTAATCATTGTGAAAGTGAAAGTATCATGACCTCAAACTGTTAATAGCAAGCTTTATTTGCCTCTACATTTCATTAAAGATCATAAACATATGTAAATATATATGTCTATATATTTCTACGCACAGAGAAGTGCATGGAGCCTGTGCGTATATTGTCATTCTTCCGGTCTGCGCTTCCTAAAAATGTGGGTGGTACTTGTGCTAAGTGTTGCTCTCATTACTCTTTGTTTCCCACGTCCTTGTTTACATTCTAATAAGTAAATGTGACCTGACTTGCACACATTTGCGGCGGCGCTGAGAGGGAGCCGAGGCGCGATGGCTACAGGCGGGTCAGCGGGTTAATCACACTTGACTCAGAGCTCATTGCGATTGTCTCGACCACTTTAGATGTGGAGCGCGGACCCTTTTCAGCGGAAATCCCATTAACCTGGCGAAAAGAACCATTTAAACACGGCGAGAGGAGAAAACGATTAGTTTCCATTTGAGATTTCCCGCTAAGCGGCGGCGGCGGCGGTGGCGCCGCGTCCGGCCGCGACGGAGACGCAACAATTTAAAAACCGTGGCGTCTTTAGAAGCATTTTCACCTCATGACCTGAGACGCCGACGAGGGGGAGGCCAGAGAGCGCAAACATCCCAGGCTCCGCAGAGCCCATTTTCCCCATCACGCCTCGCGCTCGCTGATAAATCTCATTACGGCGACAAATTATTATTTAACTTCTTCAAGACGTCTGGCCTCTCGTGTTGCGCCGCCGATGAGACGTCGTCGTTTTTTAATTTTTTTTTTATTTTCCCTCCCAGACAGCGAGGAAAACCAGCCTCAGGGAAAAGAAACAAACAAACAAATAAATAAATAAATAAATATATAAAAGGCCTGTGTCGGGTCAAAATGAATAAATAAATAAATGAATTGATTACTGAAAAAATAATAGTAATTATAATAATAATAATAATAATAATAATAATGATAATAATAATGAGATTAAGAATAACATTAAGAATAACTAAAGTAATAACTATAGCTATAATCATAGTTATCATAATAATAATAATATTCAATAAATGAATTAAAACTGAAAAAATAAATACATTTTCAATGCTAATAATAATAATAACAATAATAATGATAATGATACAAATAACATAAATAATGATAAAAACAACAACAACAATAATAATAATAATAATAATAATAATAATAATAATAATAATAATAATAATAATAATAATAATAATAATAATAATAATAATAATAATAATAATAATAACAAACAATGGCCAGATATGCTGATTTATATTGCTGGGATACCTGAAGTTTATTCCTGAAGTTTGTTGTTGGAACTTGAATAATATAAAAAAAAAGCTCTTTCCCTTTAAATACACCTCATAAAAAGGTGAGAACAAAAAAACAAAAAACAACTCAGTAAATGAAACAGCAGGAAGTGACCGGTGGAGGGTTCTGCTCTGCTCCACCACCCCCGGCGACGGTGGGCAGTCTCATTACTCTCATCCTTTCCATTCAGGCGTCGGGGAGGGCTGACAAGTTGGAGGAAGTCCGATCACCGGGGCGATGCTGGAGAGGGGGACGGCGACGCAACCGAGGAGACGTAAATTTACCGAGACATCGGGACGCCGCTTCCAAAAGAAAACCGAGCGCAACTTGGACGCGGAAATTCGGCCCCGTCCAGGCTTATTCATTCAGGGCCCCTCCAGAGAAATGGAACGGGCCAAAAGCAAATGCATCTGGTCGGTAAAAGACAGCATGACAATGGTGTTTGCAGCCACAACAAACATGGAGCGCTGGAAACAGGAGGAGGCCGAGGTGCTGGACATGGAAAAGATTACCGCCAACATACATACGGAGATCAAAATCTCTTTGCAGAGTCGAAGATATTATTTTTCCTCCCTCCTCTCTTTAAACCAATTTGAGCCACGGATTGCGTTATGGAAGATCTGCCTCTTGAAAGAAAAAAAAAAAAAAAAAAAAAAAGAAGTCCGAAAACAGGGCCGGCTCCGACCCACCGCGCCGTCGATCGTTGGCCCAGCTGGAACGGCATCGACCCAAACTGTCTTTTTAAGCAGCAGGTGCATCGAGCGCCATCGATCCGCGGGGGAGGGAGGGGGAAGAAAAGGCCCCCGGAACACAAAGATAGAATCAGCTCGGGGTCCGGAGAGCCGAGGTTTTTGTCTTCACCAGCCGGCATGAAAATCAAAAAGTAAAAAAAAAAAAAAAAAAAAATCTAAAAACTTAAAAAAATAACATAAAAATTAAGAATAAAAATTGAATATTAAAATTAAAAAAAAATTACAAAATAAAACAAACAAAAAATACAAAAAAAAAACAAATATACAATGAAAAATTAAGAATACAAATTGAAAATTATAAATAAAAAATAAATAAATAAAAATAAAACAAATACAAAATCCCCCAAAATAGAAACTTAGATTAAAAATTAAAAAAATTGAAATTAAAACTTTAAAAAAAACTGTGGGTGTATGTTCTACAAACCCCAATCTTGTACCTGAATAAAAAAGACAAGTTGGGTCAGTTGATAATTGTAAAAGCAAAAGTATTATTACCTCGAATGCCTAAATGAGAAAAAGCCCCTGGAACACAAAGATGGAATCTGTTCGGGGTCCGGAGAGGAGTTCCGCCGTGTGTTTTCATCTTCACCGGCCGGTGTAAAAATTAAAAATTAAAAATTAAAAATTAAAAATTAAAAATTAAAAATTAAAAATTAAAAATTAAAAATTAAAAATTAAAAATTAAAAATTAAAAATTAAAAATTAAAAAAATAAAACAAACAAAAACTACAAAAAATAAAAATCAAGATTTGAAATTCAGGAAACAAAAATAAAATGTAAAATGAAAAAATAAAAAAGATAAAACAAACAAAAAAAAGAAAATTAAAAAATAAGATTAAAAATTTAAAAATAGAAATGAATTATCATTATTATCTCGAAAGCCCAAACGACAAAAGGAACACAGAGACAGAATCTGCTCGAGAGGAGCTCCGCCGTGGGTTTTCATCTTCACCAGCCGGCTGAAGGCGGAGGCCCCGATTTAGAGCCGCTCTCTGTCATACTTCCTCCGCAAAAGCGCCGGGTTACGAGGTTATAAAAGATGAAACGGCCAGACAGTCGTCGTGTGTGAAGGAGCGACAGAAAACACAAAATCATCGCCGGTATGGAAGTCGTGTTTAAGAGGCTGTTACTCTTTGATTTGGGAGATGCTTTAAAGCTGCGCTCCTATTTTGGACTTTTTTATGACGAGGATGATGTTTTCCAAGCCTTCGGAAAGACACAAGACGAAAAAGCGTGGCGGGCCTGAACAATAATAAAAGACTGGAGCTCTTAAAGCTGCACGTATAAAAAGTACAATACCTACTTATGCTTTTGAAAAAGTCTCGTGAAAAGACTTTCTTAGTTTTTTGCTTTTTTTTTTATGACACATTTTAAGGGTAATTTCTCAAGCAGACTTCTTTTAGATCTCTTTTTCTTTCCTATTAAATTTCTCTCATATCATATTAGGTTGTTTTTTTTTTTTTCTTCCCAGTTTTATTATTCATTTCAGACTTACCTGCATTCGAGCCACGCGTCAATTTTTCAGAAGTTGTTTTCTTGACTTTTTGGACAAAAGTTTTAAGGATTGGCTATTTTCTAACCGTCCCTTGAAGCTAAATAAATAAAAAAAAAACATAGAAATAAAGGAAAAAAAAAATCATAATATTTTTAACAGAATGAAGACAATTATTTATGAAATCCTTGTATCTTTTTATTTAATCATTTATTCTAAATTATAAAACATGCATAAGCACAAGTAAGAAACTCATTAGCATGGTGCAGCTCAACTGCTCCAAGCTCTGGGCCGGAGCCGTCATGAATAATTGCCCATCTGCTTCTCTTCACTACTTATCAACATATTTATTATCTTACCGAATTTAAACATCATTTCAGGCTGACGATGAGCAGGTTTTAGGCGACATGACATAATCAGTTTGTTCGTGATTTAATGAAGCAACACTTTTAGATCAGGAATACTTGATTGTATGTGTTTATGCCCCCCCCCCCCCCCCCCCCCCCCCCCCCCCCCCCCTTTCTTTTGTATTTTGTTTTTTT